>JACEGR010001527.1:0-163906 GCA_014170235.1 Listronotus bonariensis
AAGATGGGAAAGTATAATTAATTTTGCTCTATCTTTAACTGTTTTTGCTCAGTAAATCGTCAAAATTCAAAAATTCCGTCCCAAGAAACATGCAATAAAGTGGTTTTTATTTTTTTCTCGAAAACGAAGCAAGATACAAAAAAATTTCTAGAGATAAAAAGTTGTATTTTCAGTTGCTTATTCTAAAAAAAAAATAAAAAAGTCAGTGGCGTACATTTTTTTACGATTATTTTCGATAAGATGTCCCGTGAGACGCCACTGGACTTAATAATTTTAATTTAATTATGCCTAACTTTGGCCCTTATTACTAGAAATAACACTGAAAAATTTCAAAAAACTTGGTTACAGGGTATTCAAGATAATTATTATCTTGAATACTTGATCACTTTGAATTGTATAAATTTTTTGTATAATAAAGTAAAAATATTTTTTTTTATACAGGGTGTTTCTAAACAAATGCAAAACATTTTAGGAGGTGATTCCTTGTTTTAAATAAAGAAAGTTTGCTTAAAAAACACGGGGTCAAAATCAACCATTAGGGAGACATCGTAAAAAAACTTTAATTTTTATCCTAAAAGAAGGAGTAACGAAAGGTTTATATCTGACATTTATTGCATGATATTTATGTCAGATAGAAGTGTACAAAATAAAAAATTTCTATCAAACTTAAATTTTTAAGCGTTTACATTTCTATCTGACATAAATATTATGCTATAAATGTCAGATCTAAACCTATCATGATGTATTTTAACCACTGACTAATGTCAAATAATGTCAAATAATAATAATAATAATAATAGATATATATATATATATATATATATATATATATATATATATATATATAGAGATTTTTTTATAAAATAAATTTTCTTGTCCTGACATGAAAATCATATCGTTTTATTTTTTTATTTAAAATTGGTAAGTTTAATAAAATAAATACAGAAGTTAAAAAATGCTTCCAAATAACTTTTTTATTTTTTTAAATTTTGTTGGCAAAGTAGACAAAAAAAATTAAAGACAAAAAAATAAAGAAAATAAAGTCCCTCGACAGGCAGAATGACTCTCAGAGGAGGCGTACAAAGTGGGCAAAAGTTTTAAAAATTTAAAGAGAAAAAAAAATCGAAGACCAAAAAAAAGTCCTTCGACATAACACCATCTTTGTCTCTTGTTCGCTTCTTTCACAACAGCCAAGGGAGTGCAAAACGTTTTAAAATACCTAAAATTACCTATAATAATTCTTAAAAAGTGATTATTTAGCAAGTGTATTTTTATAATAGCGATAGTTCCGCAGAAATTTAAAATTCTATCGCTTTTTGTTTATTAGATAAAAAATTAAAACTTTATTTTTCTCTAACCTGTAGAGGTACAGTGATGTAAAAATAATGAATTTATGGCCAAATTTCGGTTAATATTTACACCATCCTTATATTTTATATATTAGACTTAACATTTCTCGACTCTAAAATTTTCTTTATAGATTTTTTTTGCAGGTATTTTTATAAAGCTTTTACTATAAAAATTCTACGTAAAGATGTCCACAAAAACTAAAAGTTAAAATAAAAGTTAGTTATAATACCCATTCAGCCATTTACTTTGTTCAAGAAAAAGTTTGCTTTTATCTCTCGAGAAATAAAAATTGCAAGCTATCTGCATAAAAATTTATCTCTGGGGATATTATTATATCGAAAAGTTGAATCGTGCTTAAACTTTCTTTGGAAAAGTAAGTTAAATCTTTCGTCATAACAAAAGTTTTTGTCGTATTCTTTTATTGTTATTTTTTAAAATAATAACATCAAGATTTAATCAAGTATTCACTAAATAATATAGTATATTTTCTAACTAGGGCCAAAGCCGTTTTTCCGTGCGGCATGTGTTAAAAACCCTAGTTTTTTAGGAGTGTAAGGAAAGGTAAAAACTTTTTTTTAAATTTTATTTTATTTTAACACAATGCCACCCAATACTCTAATTGTATTTATTAATATGGTAATTTTCTAGAAACCTGCGGCAACTCCGATTTTGACGAAATTTGGTACACAGGGGTTTTTGGGGCGCTGTCACGAATCTGAATCTGAAAGAATTTTTGGCGGAAACGTTTTGTTCTTGAGATACTCACCATCAGACTTGAAATTTAAACTAATCCTATTTTTACAATATTTCCCCTTCTTTTTGCACACAATTCTTGATTTATAGCAAAAGTGGCACACAATATTTGATTTTCACCTTTTAAAACCCCGTTTTTTACGTATTTTACATATTTTTGCAATAAATTGCATAGCTATACTTTAACTTATTTTAATCCCAGTGTGCCATGAAGCCCTATGTGTATGAATGGTTGCCGCATTATCAAAGAAAAGCAACCCAATTTAATGAAAAATTAATGTAAAAATGTAGAAAAACAGGGTTTTAAAAGGTAAAAATCAAATATTGTGTGACACTTTAGCTTTAAATCAAGAATTGTCTGCAAAAGAAGGGGGAATATAGTAAAAATAAGCTTAGTTTAAATTTGAACTTTGATGATGAATCTCCCTAGAACGAAACGTTTCCGCTAAAAAATCGGAGTTGCCGCAGGTTTCTAGAAAATTACCATTAATACTGTTACGGACAATAAAAATAAGTGTTTTTAGTTTATAGAATTGTATAAAGTTAGGACCGTTTAATTTAGTCTGATAATTTATTTGAATAATTTACCTTAGAAGTTCTTTCATCAGTTTCGAAGGTTTCCGAAAACGCCCGAATTATCCATTGAGAACTTTTATGCCATCCTGTACTATGGAATTTTCGCGATATTTCTTCAAAATTGTAGATCATTCTTTACTCTTCCACCACACTATAAAAGGGCGACGGAAACCTCTGATTTGATTAGTATAGATTCGACTTTTGTACTGTAAACTTCGAGACATTGACAAGATGAAGATTTTGTCGTTGTTGTAACCATAGTTACGTTTCATTGTTAATAAAGGTATAAAAACGAAGACACGTGTTTTTATACGAGGTGTTTCGGAACAATATTGATGGTAAATGTACAATTTGTTGTATTTTGTAGGCTAATAGCGGATTGAAAAAGTTTTTTTGTTGTGGAAATATTGGTGTCTGTGGAATGTTTTTCTTCCACCTCTTGAGTTGGTTTGGCCAAAGTACAAAGTTCTTTTTCCCATGACCACATATGTAAATGACATAGAACGCACTCCTTGATCCTTTAGAAAACGAATAATATCACATGCGTGTTGAAATATACTTTTCAACACTAGTGTTAAAAAGTACATATGACAGATGCTTAATTTCCGTTAAAAAGATATTTACAGTATATTTTAAACAAACTAAAGGTTTTGACTTACAAGTGCTAACACACATTATCTTTTTTCAAATTATATTCATTTTAATTTTATGTTTAAGGGTTTATTGGTTTATTTATAGACATTATTTTATAGCAAATGCTTTTAGTAATAATAGGCAACCCATTAAACAATGGAAGTTTCTAAAGCTTCGAATGCCAAAGTAGGGATCTCGATTTGTTAAATTTTAACCTAACCACAAAATGCCAGGCGATTTTTTTTTCTAAATAAATCATACCTTGTTAGAAAAGACTAATTACTGGTAAAATAAAAATTAAATTGCCATGAAATTAGAAAGAGAGAGAAATTTAATTTAATCCATTTGGGACTGTAAGTTTTGTTTAGTGATAAGGTGTTTTTACGCAATTTGAAAAACTTAATTAAAGAAATTACAGTGCATACACTTTTGTAAGGAAACTAAAATAAAAATACTAAATACTTACATTCTTTCACATACAATTAAAGGTAATTTATTAGATAAGTGAGTTATATTACATATAATAAGTCACGCAAGAAAAGTTTAACTCTCGAGCCCGAAGGGCGAGAGAGGTAATTTTCTTAAGTGACTTATATGTAATAACTCACGTGTCTAATACAAAATTTTATCCAACACTTTCGTATAAATCGTTTTTATCCAACACTTACATATAATATCTACATAATTGATCAGATTTTGAGGATATAAAGTGTACTATAAGTCACTAGTGAGCTAAAGTACCCTTTAGCTCACTAGTGAATTATAGACTTATTATAGTTACCAACAAAATGCATTACAACCAAACAAGCTTGCTTTCCAAAAATACAAAATTTTGTTGCTGGTGTTGACAACGACAAGTAACAAATAATGGATGACGTTTTCAAATTATTTTCGATATTAAAAACGATTTATACGTGTTGGATAAAATTTTGTATTAGACACGTGAGTTATTACCTATAAGTCACTTAAGAAAATTACCTCTCTCGCCCTTCGGGCTCGAGAGTTAAACTTTTCTTGCGTGACTTATATGTAATATAACTCACTTATCTAATAAATAACTATTAATATCGAAAATAATTTGAAAACGTCATCCATTATTTGTTACTTGTCATTGTTAACACCAGCAACAAAATTATATATAAGTCTATAATTCACTAGTGAGCTAAAGGGTACTTTAGCTCACTAGTGACTTATAGTACACTTTATATCCTCAAAATCTAATCAATTATGTAGATATTATATGTAAGTGTTGGATAAAGGTAATTTATTTTTTTGGATTTTATGGCATTGACATTGATTTACGTCTAAGCTTTTGTCAGATTATCTTGTCTGTGTTTAAATTAATGATATAAAAAAAACTAACCAAGGATTTTTGGTATTTAAATATTTTTTGGTCGAAAAATATTGTACCTGACTCGTGCCAAAACTGATTTTCACACTCGTGGTATTGTCGCATTTACAACATTCCCACTCGTGTGAAATATATCACTTTTGACACTTGTTATGTAATATACTATTTCAACACTTATTTCTTATTTTTTCGGCAACCACACAAACATAAAAACAAAAAACATAGTATTCCCCAAAAAAAAGTGCCATTTTTCTCCCTCTACGGGGGAGAAAAAGTATATTTTTCGATGGTGGTAGTAGAAAAAACACCTATTTTAAACTTAAAAATAGAACATTAAATAGTTTGTTATAAATAATAAAACAACCTGTATTACAACATTTTTATAACAACATAACAGCCTATAAATCTTTTTTTTTTTTTTAAACATGTTTTGGTTTATTATCATAACGAATTTATGAATTTTAGATGCTGCGTGTATTTAATTAAAAAAGAGTGTTGGTTAAAATTTTTGCTTTTATAAATTACACACAACATAATATTCCGGCTGGTAGAGGGATAAAAAGCAATAATTTTTTTCCCAAAAGAAAAAGTGACATTTTTCTCCCTTATACGGGGAGAAAAAGTATATTTTTCGATGGTGGTAGAGAAAAAACACTTATTTTAAACTTAAAAATAGGCCATTAAATAGTTTGTTATAAATAATAAAACAACCTGTATTACAACATTTTTATAACAACATAACACCCTATAACCTTTTTTTTTAATTTTTTAAAACATGTTTTGGTTTATTTTCATAACGAATTTATGAATTTTAGATGCTGCGTGTATTTAATTAAAAAAAGAGTGTTGGTTAAAATTTTTGCTTTTATAAATTACACACAACATAATATTCCGGCTGGTAGAGGGATAAAAAGCAATAATTTTTTTCCCAAAAAGAAAAAGTGACATTTTTCTCCCTTATACGGGGGAGAAAAAGTATATTTTTCGATGGTGGTAGAGAAAAACACTTATTTTAAACTTAAAAATAGGCCATTAAATAGTTTGTTATAAATAATAAAACAACCTGTATTACAACATTTTTATAACAACATAACACCCTATAAACCTTTTTTTTTAATTTTTTAAAACATGTTTTGGTTTATTTTCATAACGAATTTATGAATTTTAGATGCTGCGTGTATTTAATTAAAAAAATAGTGTTGGTTAAAATTTTTGCTTTTATAAATTAAATTTTAGTTTTTGGTTAAGGGTAAACGAAACGTGGTCAATTAAATCCAGTGCAAATCGGTACAGGCAGATTAAAAAGTTTTGTGGTTACACAGCAAAAACTACAAAATATTCAATGTTTGGCCACAATTTTTCGGTACAAGAGAAAATTCAATGGATCCGTTTTAATTTTAAATTATACGGATTTGTTGTTTGGCAATGAACAATTTTCTACAAGTGCTTTTGTTCAGTTTAGTTTAATTTTTTTTTACTGAATTTTATAAAGACTTTAAGCGGTTTGCTTATACATTATGTAAATGTGTAATAGCTATTTATGTATCAAGGGCGTTACTAGGACTATAATGCCCTGAAGGTCGAAATAGCCCGAGTGCTAGATTTCAACCTGATGGGCATTATAGTCCCGTAAAGCCCGTGGTGCATACAATCATAAAGTAACATACCTACGGATAAGAGAAACCATGGCATGCTAAAATTTTCGTACCGCTTTTGCGGCAGGCTCAGCGCTGCCTGGCGGCAGGCTTGTCATTGTTGCCATTTTACACTTTAAATGCGTCGGTCGAAGCCTCGCCTCGTGTAACATCAGCGGTGGGAAGACACGTAAGCTGACAAAAATGACTAAGTGGCGGTATTTCAACGAAAAACGAATAAAATTATATTGGGAGTTTTCGCCTGACCTGTCCTTAAATCGGCTATTCCATGATAACTCTTATAATTTCCTTACTCTATGATACAATGCTTTATGTTTTACCCAAAAAGAGTTTTTCAATGACTAATTACATTATTTATTCGCAATATAAAAAATAGGTTGCACCTGTACCTGTATACGTAAGTAGATAATGACTGGTGTTAAGTTTGACTTTGATGTTTCTATCAGTTAGTCAGTTGGCATTTTTATTTAACGATTTGCTCAAAATGGAAGAAATTCCACAAAATATAAGAGAAAAGGCCATAAAAGCGACCGAAAATATTTTGCCAGTTAAATCAAGGCAACAGTATGATCGAGAGTATGGCATATTTGGTATTTGGAAAGATGTGAACGCAATTCTTCAAATAACCCAAACCGTTTTAATGGCATATTTTCAGGAACTGGTAAGTTATTGATTTTATTTTAATACATATGTTTAACAAACTTTATTATTTTTAGTCGGAAAAATACAGTCCGAACTCTCTCTGGACCAAGTATTCCACCCTAAGGTCTACGTTGATGGTCTATGAAAATATAGACATTTCACAATACCATCGTCTCATATCTTTTTAAAAGTCGAAAGGATACGTCCCGAAGAAGTCTAAAGTTTTGGAAGGAGAACAAATATTAAAATTTATTAAGAAGGCTCCTGATGATATCTACTTGGTACACAAAGTCATATTGGTAATGGGTGTTTTTGGAGGTTTAAGACGAGATGAGTTGGTCAAAATGACTATTGATGACATTGAAGATAGAGGAACAGTCTTGGTTATAAAGGTACCAGAAACTAAAACTTCAACTTCAAAAAGTTTTACTATTATTGAAGAAGATTTAGGCGCTTTAAATTTAATAAAAAAGTACACAACATTAAGACCAGCTGGAATAAAGGAGCGAAGATTCTTTCTTACCTATAGAAAGAGTCGATGTACAGTACAACCAATTGGAAAAATACCATAGGAAGCGTCCCAACATTGATCGCAAAATTTTTAAAATTGGATAATGCAGAAGCTTACACCGGCCACTGTTTGCGTCGCACATTGTCAACTTTACTTGTTGAGGCAGGTGCTTCGTTTGAAACGCTAAAACAACATGGGAAATGGAAAAGTTTTTCAGTATCTGAAGGACAAGAAGAAAGTATTTTATCCAAAAACAAAGTAGCCAAAATGATTGCCAATTCAGTTAATTCCGAGGCTAATTCCGTATCGACTATTGAAAATTCTTTTTGTATAAACTTGATCTTTATTGTGAGAGAAATAAAATTGGATAAGCAATAAAATTTCCATATTAGCGCATTAGGGCATTATAAGCGGGCATTATCATAATGCCCGCTTATAATGCCCTAGGTGTGATAGCAGGTATTATTGCTACCATAACATATTCCGTTTCTAAGGTATTACAGATCAATAATAGATGGATAAAACATAAAAAAATTTAAACACGATACACAGGCTAACGAATATAAACGTATAAAAATTTGATAATAGGGAGTTCTAAGGCGGAGGCAAACATTATTTATATTTTGAACCCTGATTATTATAAAAAAGGTATTTTTATAGTGGAAATGGGTTTATTTAGTTTTAAATTATTTTTGAGTAGCAGTAAGTTTTTGGTAGCAAAGTATGAGAGAGACTCTTTTTTTGTGAAATTATAAGAAAGTACAACAAGGATAAAAGTTTTTAACAGCTAAAAGCTCACACTACATTATTTGAGATCCTTAAATTCAATTTTGAAAATTTATTTTAAACTAAATGGCAATCTTAAAAAATATTTTTATTTCGGGAAACTGCAGTGGCGTATCATTTTTTTATTAAAAAATATTTATTTTAAACCCCTCATGGACGACATTTATATTTTTTTCTTGTATGTCAAAAAATGCCTCCTGATGGATAGAAGGCATACTTCAAATGTTTTTAAAATATCTGAATTTGTATACAGGGTCTTACAAATTCGATGCATTAGCTTTGTTATCTCGGCAATTATAAGAGATAGAGAGTTGCTTGTCAAAGCATATTTATAAGGTAGATTTAGTAGCAATGAAACAAAGGGGCCTCGCTGATGCGAATTCGCCCACGTCTATATTGATCCACGGTACACCACTGCTAATCGTTAGTAAAAAAATATTTTTAATAATACTTTTTACCTACTTTTATTTTTGGTAATTCTTGATCTCAAAATATCTATATATGAATTTTAGGGATATTAAAGTAAGTGATGGAAAGTTTAAATAACTTTTCCAGTTTTAAAAATTTCAGCATTATTAAATTTTGTAACTACTATAAAGTACGTGGGCTTTGGTTGACTCATATTATCTCTTAAAATTAGAAATAATTAAGTTCAGAACTAAGTAAATTTTATGTAGAATTACGTTGCCATTTCCTTTCTTGATTAAACGTATCCTAAATTGTGTCGGCATTCTTGCGCTCTACTTATTAAAACGCATCAATCTCCAAAATGTTGTAAAAGAAAAAGTTTGGAAACTTTTATTTAAATATGAAAAGAAGTTTTTTCTCCAATCATGAATAAGACGGGCCAAAATGAAAAATTAAAGTAATTATTTTTGTTCTTAATGTGAAGGCAGTGGCGTCGCTACGCGTGTGCCAAGTCGCCCTTAAAGGAGTCTTGCTCGATCTCTTTAAATGTGTTTTTTAAATAAAATAAAAACCAAAAAATATCGGCCCCACTCGCCAAAACTATTTTTTATTTTCGTTCTTACTTAGGTAAAATTATACAGGATGGCCCACCATATTCGACAAGGTCTGTAGCTGGATAACCATGGGGTTTTTAAAAAGTAAATACTGGAACATATACAGGTCGGATAAGACCACAGTATAAAATTATTTTAGTCTATACAGGGTGTCTCAAAAAGTGTGACGTATCAAAGTTATATTTTTTAAATGAAACACCCTATATTTTATGACGGTTTTAGATTCTAATTTAAAAAATAACTCAAGTTTGTTTATAGTACTAAGTGTCTAATTTTATTCGTTTTTGTGATATTTGATTTTTTTGAAAAATGCAGAGGTAAAATTAAATTGATTTTACTTTAACATTTTTAACACTTTAAACTTTAAAATGTGTAACAGGATTAGAAAAAGTCTGCCATATCATACGTAGGTCAAATAAAGATCAAATATTGCACAGGGTGATCAAAAAATAATTTCAATTTTTCAGAAAATCAAATAGCCATATCTCTCTTATTTTAAATGGAACACCGTGTATTTTTTTACGTCACATGATCACAAATAAAATGCTTTTTCAAATGGTATATAGGTTGCCTATACCTATCTTTTGTGCTTTTTAGTAAAATCTGTTTTTACAAGTTTTTAGTCCAAATGTTTATTTAAATTAAAGTTGGCTGTGACATAGCAGACATTAATATTTTTCTTAAGAAAATAACAACGAACATTTATTGATTACTAGTGTTTTAGTCAGTTTAAAAGAAATTTCAATGATTTTAAATAAAAATCCTTCTTCTACAACAACAAGATGATACAATACTGGTAAGATGTAAAAAAATGGTTTACTTTAGTCTAGAGTTAATCCTGAAAAATATTCCAGGAGAAACCATCTGATAACCTTAATAGTTGCTTTAAAAAATTTGACACAGTGATTATGGATAATGGAAGAATCGAGTTATAGGTCACACAATGTCGTCATAACTGACCAGAGGCGTTATTATGATTGTTTAAAAACACAAGTTTTATCATTACCACATTCAGCTGAAATATTTTTTATTGGAAGTAGCATTATAAGCAACTATAATGATTTTTTTTTCTGTGGATTTTAAAAATAGTGGCAGATAATACAAAATCTTTTAATTTTGTGCTTTTTTCCAACAAATTTACATTTTGCAATAACGGCTTAGTAAATAAGCATAGCTATATCACAGCCTACTTACATTTAAATAGACATTTGGAATTAAAATATGTTAAAACGGAATTTACTTAAAAAGTATAAAAGATAGGTATAGGCAACCTATACACCATTTGAAAGAGCATTTGGTTTGTCATCATGTGGTGTAAAAAATACAGGGTGTTCCATTTAAAATAAGAGAGATATTGCAATTTGACTTTCTAAAAAATTGAAATTATTTTTTGATCACCCTGTATAATCTATGTTCTCGATATGACCTACGTATGATAAGGCAGACTTTTTCTAATCTTGTAACAAATTTTAAAGTTTAAGGAATTTATATTGTTAAAATAAAATTAATTTAATTGCACCCCTGCATTTTAAAAAAAAATCAAATATCACAAAAACCAATAAAATTAGACACTTGGTACTATAAACAAACTTAAATTATTTTTTTATGTAGAATCTAAAACCGTCATAAAATATAGGTTGTTCCATTTAAAAAAATATAACTTTGATACGTCACACTTTTTTGAGACATCCTGTATAGAGTAAAATAATTTTATTCTGTGGCCTTATCGGACCTGTATATGTTTTAGTATTTATTTTTTTTTAAACCCCAGGGTTATCCAGCTACAGACCGTGTCGAATATCGTGGGCCACCCTGTATTTTACTTGTCACATAGCATAACAACATGAATTACTGCTGACCAACTACTGTGACCTACAGACCAATCGTGACCAATTCGTGACCAATTGTTACAGCATGCAACGACCTCCGAATGTTGATGTAGAGGTGCTAAATATATTAATGTAGCAATTAGTGACCTTGAAATTTAAGACTCTTTATATTAATTTCAGTATCTTTGACCAAATACTAAATACTTATTAAAAATTATCTAATTGTTACTAGCTTTCAGAATTTGTTTTTTGAATCCAAGACTTTTAATTTTGGGCCTCTCACAAAATTTTCTCGTCCTTTAATGTCTTTATTTGATACAGAACTCCTTTAATCTTGCTGACCAATTAATTAATCATACTGACCAATGTTGAACATTTTGTGACCAATTACATCCTTTTTGATTAGGCCATGTATGATTAGTTTAAGGCGCTAAAAATTGTTGGTTAATGCATGACCAATTGGTCACACTTAGTAACCATTATGACTATTTCGTGACCAATTTAAAGGTGTTTTTAAACCACAAATTTCACATTTTGGGACGTTTTATAGATGGAGCTGAAAAACAAAGATACCTCAAATTCACGAGGCTAAAATATGATCTGAAGATCTAACCCAACTTACTTTAGTCCAAAAGTGGATGATTTCGGAGATACAGGGTGTTAAAAATGTAGTTTGGTTCTAGTTCTTTATAAATAATTTTATTTATAATAAATGTTGTCAAAATATTCTGTTGAAGCGGGCTTAGCAAGATCAGAATAGGAATCTGTTATTAATTTTATTATAACCTTTAGAGGGCGCCACCTGCGGTATCTTGCATAATTTTAAAACACTAGTATCTTTTTGAGCCACTTATATGTAATTTTTAAATAAAAATTCTTATTTTTTAAAATATTTTTACAAAAAATAAAGTATTTTTGGTAAAAGTGGTTTTTAGAAGTCGTTTTGAGATATCCGTATTAAAGAAAAACAATACTGTCTACGGTATACAGGATATTTCAGAACTAGATGCTAATTTTTAAGATCTAGATTCTTAATTTTGGTGATTTTAAAAAGTTTAAATAAACTTATGTCCTATGTAAGCCTAAAAAATTTAGCCTCAAGAATTTGTAGTATCTTTTTTCGCACTTTTTAAAGATACTCTGTACAGGTTGCGTTTTTAAAACCTAGAATTGCTATATTTTCTAAACCAAGACATGTAGCAAAAAATAAAAAATACTGTTTCTATAAAACCTGGGGGAATATAATTGACGGATTTTTCAAAACACCTCTGTCAACCCCTTAAGCTGCATCCCCAGTCACTTTGAAATCTTATATGGCAACACCTCTTATGTGGCACCTCTTTGGAAAGCTTATGAAAAATGCTTTTCTTTCATAAAAAGTTGGGATAAAATCAAATACTACTCTTCAATTTTAGAAAAATGATACCTTATTATTAATGAAGAATACCAGAAAATGTTAAAATAAATTTATATAAAATTATTTAAAATGTATTAATAAATTTAAATAATACTGCCTGTAGAGCTAACCCGCCCCCATAAAAGTTCTGGTTAGTTCTCTTTCTGAATTTTATCGAGAAAAAAGTAATAGCCACTGGTCTTTGTTGTTAAGTGCTTGTGAAATATAAAACTAACGAGAATTTCTTATGGAAGTGGGTTAGCTCTACAGGGAGTATTACGTTAATCTAATCTAATATATCTAATATATTATATAAAATGCTAATGTACGTTCGTGTGTCCACGATTTTCGCTATCATCCGCAACTCCGATCGACTTCCCGTCGGGGTTACAAATACCCCTTGGTCTCCCATTGTGAGTAAGGGAGTTTGGTCGGGGTGGGTGGAAGTGGGTGGTTGTAGGTGGCAAAAATGTAAAATATGTGTAGTGGCGCCATCTGTTGTCGAGTAGTTGAACTTCATTCAGAACAACGGTTATTTGGGTCTCATATAAACTCCCGAGCGAAGCCGGGAATCATAGCTAGTATATATTATATAAAATGCTAATGTACGTTCGTGTGTCCACGATTTTCGCTATCATCCGCAACTCCGATCGACTTCCCGTCGGGGTTACAAATACCCCTTGATCTCCCATTGTGAGTAAGGGAGTTTGGTCGGGGTGGGTGGAAGTGGGGGGTTGTGGGTGGCAAAAATGTAAAATATGTGTAGTGGCGCCATCTGTTGTCGAGTAGTTGAACTTCATTCAGAACAACGGTTATTTGGGTCTCATATAAACTCCCGAGCGAAGCCGGGAATCATAGCTAGTTTATTATAAGTTTTTAATTAATTTAACAATAATTTAATTAAATATTTTTTGGTATTCTCTATGAATAATAAAGTATGATTTTTCTACCTTGCCATTTAAGATTTTAAACTGACTGGGCGTGCAGCTTAAGGCGTTTATAGCCAAGATCGTTTAACTTGTTGAACGATGGTTTAACTAGGTAAGGTTGCCTCGTAAGCCTTGCAACATGGCGGACCATACGTCACATATGTATTTTGCTCATTATTTAACCCTTTATAGGGCAACAAATTATTTTTTTCAAAATTAATTTATAATTGGGTGGGGTGTTCTGTAGGTTATAAGGATCATGTGTGTACCTTTGACAGAGCTCTACGTGACGTATGAGCCAAAATATTTCAAAATAATATGCAATTACATGAACATTTAGAGCATAATATTATGCTATTAAAATGTATTTACTGAAAAAATATGAAATAAACAATGATTTTTAGAATACGTATAATCCAAAAACTATAACAAAAATAAAAGAAAACACCACATTTACACAAAACTCGCCATTAAAAAAAAATGCGACTTTGTTTTGTTTTTTCTTTGGGTTAACCTTCTTTGGGAGAATAGATTCACACCAAACGACAAAAACTTAAATTTTCGTTTTGCTAAAAGAGACTTGCCAAAACTTGACTATCATTAGTTATGACATGCTTGATCTGGTGGGGATGAGGGGGTGTACTTATAGCCAATGGTTCTTCTACAATATTTTGGTGGGAAATTATTATCAAGACCTATAAAGGGTTAATGAAGTTTTTAACAGTGTAGTTTGTGTTTTTTGTCAATATTAAAGGAAATACTTTTAAATACTATTAATTTCAGTTGTTACCGTAATTTCCTTATTTCCTATTAATAAATTATTTAACAATGATTATTCTAGCTGATTTTTAAATATTGTATATCGCGCTCTTTCACCCTCATAACATTATCCGTCTAGACATCCTTGTTGGCGCCAAGGAACCAGCAGTGCGGTACATATGTGACGTAATAAGGCAACCTTACCTAGTTAAACGATCTTGGTTTATAGCGGTGTTTCGAAAAATACGTCCCACCCTGTATAGCAAAATTTGTTTCATTATTTTAAGTCGTAAATATTCTAGCGGTTATCCGCCTTTGTTTAGTCCAGATTAAAGCCAGACCCCCATAAACCATAAACAGTTTGCGAAATTACTATGCCAACGCCAGTTGGCGACCAGTTTAATACGGGTCACAAATACATCTAAATAGTTCACTTAAAACATGACCTAATTAATGCAGAGTCAGTTCTACGGTGGTGATTTTTGTAGTACTTGCTTTCGGCACATGTAAATTGGTTCTCGAATCAAAAATATTGTTTAAAATCCGAATAGGAAGCGACCTGCACCCATCTGTTTACCGGATAAAAACTATTTTTTCCTACGACCACGTGTGAAAATAGTAAATAGCACACTGTTTTCATGCATAGAAAATGCCTTATATCACACTAGTGTTGCAAAGTACTTTACAGCACTAGTGTTGCAAAGTATAATATAAAGCTGTCATCGCTGTCATTGTTATTTAAAATGAATTTGGAGTTACCAGGCTGTTAACTGGATTTACATTAAAAAGCCATGCAATATTTTTTAAATGAGGACCTTTTTAATTCTAAAATGATAAAAAGCTACTAGGTAGGTGATTTTTGATATAAACATATTTTTAAACAGTATAATATATCGCAGTAAGGAAAAGTATATATATCACCCTAGTGATGCAAAGTTTTCAATTGTTTTCTTATTTTTTTCTGTAAAGACAAACAACTTTTATTTGTTTTGGTAACTAACTTGTGGTCGTAGGAAAAATAGTGTACATTACTTGTGTGAAAATCACTTTCTTACACTCGTGGGTTTGTCGCACTCGGCTAACGCCTCGTGATACAATATTCCCACTCGTGTGAAATTAGTCATTTTCCACACTTGTAATGTAATATACTATATACTAAATATTGTGAACACCTAGTATAAAAAGTTAAATGTATACTTATTTTAAAAATATACTTATTTGAGAATTTTAAAGCAAGTATACATTCTAATTAGGTTACTTAACATTGGGAATTTTGCTAAATAAAGATATACCTACGTGAGGTGTCAAAGTTTTAAAAGTATAAATTAAACAATTTTCTGGATTACTCTTATAATAATAAAATAAAAACATTAAACAAACTGGGTCGCGTAGAAATGCAAAACAAACACTGGAAAATTTAATATTTAAAGAGAGAGAAAGAAATTAGAAAAAGATTAGATTAGAGGAGATTAGATAAGAAGTAATTAGTGAAGTCAAGTATAAAGTTAAAGTTCTAGTTAAGCCCCGTACGGGCTACCCCTAATGGAGGGGGTATGCCCGTACTAAATTTAGTTAGTCAAATAGGTTAGGTTGGTTTTTTTTTTTAATGCAAAGTTAGTTTTGATGGTCTGGTCGCATGGTCCAAGAAGATAGTTCCATATGGTACATTTGCCCCAGGGACGTTAAATGGCCTTATGTATTTCAAAATTTAACGTCACAATATGTATAGTATTTAAACAAAGGTTTTGCTACTGTGTTGCCTTAAAAAACCCTAAATTTTTTAGCACATTATATATAATGGCAACCCCTTTTTTTCTAAACATTATAAGTCTACTTAATAAACTATGTATCTTTAAATAATACAGAAAGTACCAAGAAATTGTAATAATTGTTCAAAATTTTAAATTTATTAATTTTCTATGGCTTTATTTACAAATTTGTAGAAAAAAATAAAGGTAATTTTCTAGAAACCTGCGGCAACTCCGATTTTGACGAAATTTGGTGTACGGAGGTTTTTGGGGCGCTGATCACGTATCTGGAAGAATTTTTTGGCGGAAACGTTTCGTTCTTGAGATACTCACCATCAGACTTGAAATTTAAACTAATCCTATTTTTACAATATTCCCCCTTCTTTTTGCACACAATTCTTGATTTAAAGCAAAACTGGCACACAATATTTAATTTTCACCTTTGAAAACCCCGTTTTTTACGTATTTTACATTATTTTTGCATTAAATTGCATAGCTATAATTTGACTTATTTTAATCCCAGTGTGCCATGAAGGCCTATGTGTATGTATGGTTGCCGCATTATCAAAGAAAAGCCACGCAATTTAATGCAAAAAACGTAGAAAAACGGGGTTCTAAAAGGTGAAAATCAAAAATTGTGTGACACTTTGGCTTTAAATCAAGAATTGTGTGCAAAAAGAAGGAGGAATATAGTGAAAATAGGCTTAGTTCAAATTTGACTTTGATGATAAATCGAGAACGAAACGTTTCCGCCAAAAAATCCTTCAGATTCGTGGTCAGCGCATCAAAAACCCCGTATACGAAATTTCGTTAAAATCGGAGTTGCCGCAGGATTCTAGAAAATTACCAAAATGAATATTGCCATTATACAGGGTGTTTCAAAACGTATGAGATAATTTTTTTAATTGATAAAGTCTTTCCAATATATGTTAGGCAACCACAGGGTAGTAATACAGTACATACAATACATCATTTCTTTTCTAGGCTAAATAATTTATTATTTTAATGATGATTGAAAACAGTCAATATTATACATATATGAAACACATCCATAAGTTCTCAAGAAACTCAAAAATGCAATAATATACAACGTATCCTGTTTAAACACCTATTGTATATAGATATATTTTATTTTGGCAGAAGCTCTTGCCTGATAAAAAACTTTTAATTATTGACTTTACGGAAAAAAGTGACTCTTTCTAAGGAATGGAGTATACGATAAAAAATTTCAGGAAATTTTTCTGTGATGAAAAAATTTTTTTTTTTTTTTCGTAAAAGCACTATTAAGAAACACACAAATACCACTGTGGAAATGTATTCTTTCATTAAGCATTTTAAGTAACAATTTTGTTATTGTTATTTCCGGTTCTTTTTGTTGTTTGGAACTCTACGTATACACTAAATTACTTTGCCCCTATACAAGATACAAAAATAAACTTAAAATAAAAAAATGTTTGTGTGTGTATCATAATATTTTTTTACATAGGTAAGTTTATTTTTGTATCTTTTACAGGGGCGAAGTTATTAAGGGTGGGGCGGGGCTAGTTGAGCAATTTTTCACTTGATCGGTTATAGCTCCTCAAAAATAAGTCCTAATGGCTTATAATGCATACTGATGGATTAGCAATGTATCCCTTATTAATAGTGTCCATAGTAATTTGTTTCTAATAAGTCAAATTTAGGAGCTACATCTATTTTAATGTAGATTGTCAAGTATGCCCAACGTACCCCATAGGTGAGGTAAGTTGAGCAAGGGTATGGGGCTAGTGGAGCACTTAAAAAGTATAGTCAAATCATGGCTTAAATGTTAGATACGTTAACAAAAAAATAAATTTTGACAATTTGCTTTTTATATTTATAATCTTATAGTTACAAAACAACAAATCGCATTAATAAAACAGCAACGTGCCTAGCTTGAACTATTGAATTTAATACCTATCAATTCATCTTCGTTTTTTAAACCTTTTAGGCAGTTTTATTTTGCTTCTCTTGTAATGCCTTCTGTATCTGTTAAAATTGCAGCTTTTCTCTATCTTCTGTTTGATTTGGCTCCTTTTCTTGGGTATGGTCAAACTATTTCCAGAGAAAATTTATAAGTTAGATAGGTCAGGTCGTTTTCTTTGTTGCTTGTACAAAGTTCGGTTTGCAGCCTCTTTTAAATCCTGAGAAGACTCTAGTAGTCTTACTCTTATAAGTCCGTATCCTAAAAAAAAACATTTCATACTTAAATCCGTGGGGTTAGTTGGGCAACTGTAGCTCAACTAACCCCAACCTGAAATTTTAAAGGAAATGTAAATTTATTAGAAAACCGGTTAGAATTATATCCAAAATCTTTATACATAATTAAACTGCAATAAATTTACTTAAGATTAACACTCACCAAATTGAGAACGGAATACATTTAACTATCACAGATAAAATTTTCCGGCTTGCAATTATTTTACTTTTTAATCACAAAATAAACTGCATTGATACTGCACGGATACTTTTCTTGATCGCCGCGTCACCACTAGTGGTCGCACAATGAGTTCCCCTCGCGCAACCCCTTCTTTATGCTATTTGATGCTTTCGCGTGCGGTCGGTAGTTTTTGAGATATTTTTATTGCCCAACTTACCTCTATGCTCAACTAGCCCCGCCCTACCCTAGTGTATAAATAGATTTGGTACACCCTGTATGTATACATTCTATAACAGTCGTAGAATAAAAAATATTTTGGTTGTATCAAGGTTAGTTTATATTTATAAGGTTGCGACATATCCTCAACTTTTAGGCGGTTCGAGGTCGGGGACGCAAGGAAGGGCACTTCACGGAGGAAAGTTGGCAAGACTGGGTAAAAATCAAAGCTGAATATCAATCCAGTGGCGTCTAGAATTTGCGCATTTTATTTTGCATTGTTTTGGAAGTGATATTTGTTGAAAGATGTAATTCCAAATGTTTTTTATTTAAAGTAAAAGAATTTACAACTTAATAACAATTAAAAACTGTTGTGTAAACGGTTGTTCTACTAATACAATAAACTGTATATCTCCGGCACTGAACAACATGGCCGAAAAATAGGAGATGTGACGTCATAACACGTCAAAGCAATATGGCCGAATGTCGTGACCTTATATATACCGACTTTGAGTTGTATATCCCTACTGACCTTACAAAGTTGCCAAATTTTTAAATTTTTACAAGGCCTAGTCTTTAAGAAATCGATTGCCGCAGTTTTTTTTGGTTTTAATCCCAATTATTCTATAGATATGAAATTTTACAACAAGAGACTAATAATAACTGTTTGTTATTTCAAACAGCAATAATTTAACAATTAAATGCTGAAGTATGAATAATATGAATATATACATGTGTTGGTGTATTTCTAAACAGTCATCTGTGTTTGACTCAAAACAGGGCTATGTCTGTTCAATGTACATGATTTGTGGCAAGTTAGCAACAGGCAACGGACAGTGATAAATATATTGTCGGCCTATGTAATAAAATATGCTGTATGGTATAGGAATAAACAGGGTCCATTAACGAGGACTTAAAAAGGACATATTCATTCCTAATATTAAAAATAAAGGTAATTTTCTAGAAACCTGCGGCAACTCCGATTTTAACAAAATTTGTTATACCGGGGTTTTTGGCGGAAACGTTTCGTTCTCGAGATATTCATCATCAAAGTTCAAATTTGAACTAAGCTTATTTTCACTATATTCCCCCTTCTTTAGCTAAAGTGTCACACAATATTTGATTTTCACCTTTTAAAACGTTTTACTACGTTTTTACATTATTTTTGCATTAAATTGCGTGGCTTTTCTTTGATAATGCGGCAACCATACATACACATAGGACTTCATGGCACACTGGGATTGAAATGATTCAAAGTATAGCTATGCAATTTCATGCAAAAATTATGTAAAATACGTAAAAAAACGGATTTTTAGAAGGTGAAAATCAAATATTGTGTGCCACTTCAGCTTTAAATCAAGAATTGTGTGCAAAAAGAAGGGGGAATATTGTAAAAATAGGATCAGTTTAAAATTCAAGTCTAAAGATGAATATCTCAAGAACGAAACGTTTCAGCCAAAAATTCTTTCAGATTCGAGATCAGCGCCTCAAAAAACCCCCGTATAACAAATTTCGTCAAAATCTAAGTTGCCGCAAGTTTCTAGAAAATTACCAAAATAAAATAACATACAGTGTGTTGTCTAATTGCGGTAAGAAAACTTAGGGGTGTATTATTAAGCCAATTTTATTAAAAAAAGGTCATATAAACATAGGTCCGGAAATGCTTGGTTTCTAAGATACAGGGTGTTAAACTTTAAAGAGAAAATCGGGTATTTAATATTATTTTAAATATGCCCTATTCGATTTTAATAAAATTTGGCTTTGGTATTTGTTAAAATAGGTAGTTTAATTAGCCCTAAACAAATTTTAATTAGTAAGAACAGTGGTGGCGTGGGACGCATATTAGCTAATAATATTGACAAAAAAATGTACGCCATGGACTTTTTGCAACTCTCATATTTTTTCCGGATAAAACACCTAAAAATACAACTTTTTAGTGTCTTCATATTTTTACGTAGCGTGCTTAGTTTCCCATAAAAAAAATAAAATCCTTTAAACTGCATAATCCTGGACCATACGAGGGCATTTCTTTAAAATTAAGTGTTATAACTTCTTATAAGCAATTATGTAACAACAAAAACAAATAATTAATAAAACAAGGTTAATATTTGGACTAACAAATTTTAGTAAAAAAGTGTTTTTGAAATTTTTAGGTTTTGTGGTAAAAGTTTAACACCCTGTATCTTAGGAACAAAAAAATTCAGAACATTGTTTCTTCGTCACATCAACGACCTTCTCTCGTCCACAACTAATTCCATTCATAGTTTCGCCGACACTCACACACACCACAGCTTTTAGGTTCCTAAACCCATCACTAAACCTGACTTGGAAAACAAACGCAGAGCGATGCAGATATCTCTTTCGCAGGATCTTAATTTAATATTGGATTGGGGCGCCAAAAATCTCGTCCGTTTTAATGCATCCAAAACACAATCATGTTCCTTGTTGCGAAAAGAGTCATCAAATACTCATCCTTTATTTATGAGCGGCCAAGTTTTACAGAGCAAAGACACCTTCAATCTTGTGGGCGTCACATTTAAAAGTAACCTTAACTGGCATAAACACATTGTATCTATAGCCACGGCAGCTTCAAAAAGCTTGGATTTCTCTTTCGAGCCAAAAGTATTTTTCACCTTCTAATTTATACACTTTATATGTGTCCCAAATCCGACCTCCCTTGGAATATTGTTCCCATACTGGGGCATGGCGTCCCTCACAACCCTAAGCATTCTTGATTTTATTCAAAGAAAAGCTATTCGTCTCATTAATGATCCTTCACTCACAGAAAGGCTTCCCTCTCTTGCCCATCATCGGGCTGTGGGGGATTTATCGTTTTTTTAGGTACTTCCATGGCTTCTGCTTTGAAGAATTGTCCAGTATAGTTCCTCCACTCACGGTTCCCAACAGAAAAACTCGTGGTTCCGCGCATATGCATCCCTATACGGTCCAACTGGACAGGCCCCGAACTTCTCACTTTGTTCGTTCTTTTATCTCTAGAGTTTCTAGATTGTGGAACCTGCTGCCCGCGGAGGCCTTTCCTTCCCCTCAAATCTTCAAGTATTTAAGTCCCGTGTCAACAAACTCCCTCTTACCTCGCTTAAGACACCCACGGTACGTTAGTATTTAGGCTTTAAGCCTTCGTGGTTTGTTCAAAGATAAAAAAACCTATGTTTTTATGATTTTTTTCATAAAATTGGCTCAGGAATACGCCCTTAAATTTTTTACCGCAATTAGGAACACCCTGTATATCTATCTTGTGTATTTCTTCTTTGCAGAGCCGTTAAAAACCTAAAAAAATATTTTCATGTAAAATTAAAGGAGATATGAAAATGTTAATATTCTGTTAGAGTTTAGCTGTTTACTCAGAGTTTTTATAATTTACTACAAATATATTAAGCGTGTGTTTTTGAGGTCAAAACCAGTCTTTTTTAAACAACTCAATAAACGCTTTTTAGGTTACCATATGCTGGGTAAAAAAAACGATTATTTTAAACTATGACTACACTTTCGCATTAAATGTCACGAAAATTTGCACAACTGTTTTCATAAAAATCACCTTTAAATAAAAGGGGGCAACTACGTATAATTAAAAATTAAAAAAATACAAAAGGTACCTATATATGCTTGTTATAGTAATGTTAAAAATGGTTTTATTATTAAAATTAAGTCTAGATGCAAGAAAAGATGTATTTGCTTAGATTTGGTGGAAAACAACCCAAATAGCACAAACTTTCCACTGGGCAATCCCCCATATAAGTATAGCATGGGTCTCGCGATGCTTTATGTCCGCTCCACAGCTTAACCACTGTTTGGTAGAGTAGCCCAGCTCTGCAGCAAGGTCAAGAAATAGTGTGAACGCATGCTTTACTTATATGGGGGATTGCTCAATGGAAAGTTTGTGCTGTTTGGGAATAGACCCAAAATATTGCACAAAAACAAAAGTTAAATGAAGACCAGAACTGTAATATTTTCTTTTATACATCTGTTTATACAAAGTATTTGACTTCCTTTAAAGACCCTTAAAATAAAACGTCACCACCAACCATGACTCTCTCCTTAGACTAGTTTCGCCTGCCTTACAGGAACTTATCAATAAGGCTGTAACGAGTAATGGTGAATAACATATTTGCCTAATAAGTAGATGCTTGATTCCTATGTTATTTACGATAACTCATTACAGTCTTATTGATAAGTTCCTGTAAGGCAGGCGAAACCAGTTTGAGGGAAGTCATAGAAAAGCAAGATTTTTTCTTTTAATTGTCTTATATATGTAAAATAATTTATATATACAGGTTGTAATTTAATTGATGGCTAAAAATACAGGGTATAATTATTTAGCTTATTTTAGGAAAAAAGTTCATATGAACATACATGGAGGCCCACCATATTCGACACGGTCTGTAGCTGGATAACCATGGGGTTTTAAAAAAGTAAATACTAGAACATATACAGGTCGGATAAGACCACAGTATAAAATTATTTTAGTCTATACAGGGTGTCTCAAAAAAGTGTTACGTATTAAAGTTATATTTTTTTAAATGGAACACCCTATATTTTATGAAGGTTTTAGATTTTACTTTAAAAAATAACTGAAGTTTGTTTATAGTACTAAGTGTCTAATATTATTCGTTTTTGTGATTTTTGATTTTTTTGAAAAATGCAGAGGTAAAATTAAATTGATTTTACTTTAACAATTTTAACACTTTTTGGAATTTACTACAGTGCAGCAAATTAGTATACGGGAGGATACCTTCACCAAATATGACCCCGTATACAGGGACGATCGTAAAAACAAAAATATATCCATCAGAATTTTTAGAGCACGTCAGATTAAGATAGGGTGAGTTAATTTATATGCTAAACAGTGTATATTCCACTAATCTGACAATTTAGGAGTGATGTATAGAAAGCGGGTAGGTAATAAAAGATAGGGGTTCCCATTTGAAATAATTTACTTTTAAGGTTTTTGTTGTAACAATGTTAAACGACTATTTTTGACCACTCTGTATTTATTAATTTTCAAAATATCAATACAGTCTGCTAAAGTAGTTCTTTCTCTACGAGAAACCCAACCATAATTCATATTAAAGGCTGTTGTTTAGAAGAAATTGATGGTTATGTCATGGCTTGCAAACGTCATTTTTGACATAAAATTTAAAATAAGTCAAAAACGCTTGGACTTAGGTATAGGACATTATACATACATTATGTTTAGAATTTCCCACAGAATCTAAAAAATAATTAATATATAGGGTGTCTCATTTAAAATGTGGAAGTTGACATAAACTTCCGCTAAACCAGAAGTAGTAGAACTGTCAAAATATTTTAGTTGTATATCCCCCACTAACTATATAATGTTACCAAATTTTCAAAATTTTCCAAAGCGTACTTTTTGAGAAATCGATCGTGGCAGTTCCTGGTGGGACACCCTATCTTGGTAATAAAAACCATATTGTGTTTATTATTGTTGCCATTTTTTGTTTTGTTTTTTTTAAGGAAAAACTGTGATTTTATTTTCTACCAAATCTTTGAAAGTTGTAATAAACTATTCACCTCAGTGTGCAACACACATTCTTAATATACCCTTTTAATAGTATATTACATTACAAGTGTGGAAAATGACTAATTTCACACGAGTGGGAATATTGTAGCACGAGGCGTTAGCCGAGTGCGACAAACCCACAAGTGTAAGAAAGTAATTTTCACACGAGTACTGTACACTATTTTTCCTACGACCACATATTATTCACCAAAAAAAAAATAAATTAAAGTTTGTCTGTTCAGAAAAAATAAAAAACAATTGAGAACTTTGCAACACTAGGGTGATATTTACTTTGCAACACTAGTGTGATATATACTTTTCCTCACTGCTATATTATACTGTTTTGACAATATTTTTACATCGAAAATCACTTACCTAGAAGCATTATATAACTTTTATAATTTTGGAATTTAAAAGGCCCTCACTTAATAAAAATTGTATGGTTTTGTTAGGTAATAACGCTAATAGTTTAATACGGTTTTCTGCTATTATAAAGGTTTTTAAAAATTATCGATTCTTACATATTTTAGACACTCTTCTAAATAAAACGTAAGTGGTGCATATCCAAAATATTCCGTTTTTAAAAAATATCAGTAAATAAACTTACGGGACCGGGGAGTGAAAAGGGGTGCTGGGTGGGGTAAAATTGGTAAAACGAGTTAATGAAACTGAACATCACATGTAAAATTAAGTAAAAATAACAGTTTTTCCTCATATTTTTAAGAAAAAATATAAAAAATTGTAAATGCATAACCTAGTCCTTAAAGTAAGGAAAAAACGACTACCAAACGTCAGTTACCATGCAAAATATGGAAAGCATTTGGCAACGTCGGAAGAGTCTGATTCTATTTATGAATGGATAAAAGAAAGTGGATTCATAAAGTGTGTATTAGCCTTAGGTTTAATTAGGGATTTAAAAAAAAGATTTAACTAGTTGTTTGAGTACACGAAGAAAGAGAGGAAGGAATTTGATCTATAGGCTTTTTTTCTCTGGCGCTTTAGGTCGAACGGTCAAGCGGCAAGGCTGCCTCTATAAAGTACGTGCTCAAAGGTAGAAGGGAGATTTTAAATTTGATCTACTTACCTGACATCCTGACAACACTGTGCCAGTCAGTGAAAGTTGTTTTTTGTGGTTATGTCTATTTTTGTTTATGTTTTTATTTTTTCGTAAATTTTAATAAATATAAAATAAGATGATTTTCGCTAATTTGGGTTCTACCGTTTAAGGTAAATAAAAAGTTTTTTTACTGTCACTCCAATAAATATGTCACTTGCAAAACCAATAGCAGTTTTTAGAATGACATCATAATATGTATCACACCAGTGTTGTAAAGTACTTTGCAACACTAGTGCTGTAAAGTACTTTGCAACACTAGTGTGATATAACGCATTTTCTATGCATGAAATCAGTGTGCTATTTGCTATTTTCACAAGTAGTCGTAGGAAAAAATGTTTTCTAAACATAATAGTCCAAGAGCCCGCGAGCGGCAGACCTTCGTCTATTTGTAAAAGCTGAAAGTTTGTCAGCACATGCTCCCAACATAGGTAGAAGCGATGGTAGACTATGAAGTTTGACTCATAGTAGCTTTGGCAGGTACCAGGTACCAAAGGTTAATAAATTAAAACTTAGGTTTTGTCATTTTGTAGAAGCTAAATTTTACGTTATGTTACTTGGGTACCTATTAGAAGATATTTCCTTAGTCGCCAGACAGTTTTGACACTTCCAATCCATTGACAGACAAATATTTTGGGGTGGTCCAATAGTCCGATAAAGACCAATATTTCTGTTATTTGACAAGATATAACATAAAGTATTGTATGAGATTTGTAGGGTTTTCGAATGAGAATGTCCTAAAAATATTTTGATGTATACATAGTGTCAAAAAAAAGTTATTGCTTTAAGGTTAATTAAAAAAAAAATGTTTTTGGAACACTCTGTATACATCAAAATATTTTAGGTACATGCCTATTTAAAAAATCTACATCTCCTATATAAGACTTTTTGTCATATCTTGTTAGATAACAAAAATTTTGTACATGGTCGGACCATTGAGTCACTCCAAAATGTTTGTCTGCCAAGGGGTTGGAACTGTCAAAACTGTCTGCCGATTGGGAAAATATCTTCTAATAGTTACCCAAGTAACATATATAAAATTCAGCTTGTACAAAGTAACGAAGTTTTTGTTTCAATTAATTAACCTTTGGTACCTCGTACCTGCCAAAGCCACTATGAATCAAACTTCACAATCTACCATTACTTCTACCTATATTGGGAGTATGCATTGACAAAGTTTCAGCTTTTACAAAATGACGAAGGACTGCCGCTCACGGGCTTTTACTCTATAAGATTTTTATTTAAATTATAGCTTGGCTAGTAATTTTCTGTCACCTTAATATATTTTTTTGACTACGCTGACATTTTACTTAATTTTAATTAAAGTTTTCCGAGATATACCTTTAAAACTATTTTGGAGATTGATGCCTTTTAATAACAAAATGCTGAGAATTCCAACGCAACTTAAGAGACGTTTAATTACAAAAGAAATTGTGACATAATTTTAAGAAACATCCACCTAATTTTGCACTAAATAACTTTTAGTTTTAGCATAGGCTGGCAAATAAATTTTACCTTTTTAATATCCATACAAGGTAAATTAAAAAGTATTAAAAAAAGTAACTATTGGCCACGAATAATCTAGCTATACAAATATCAAGTATAGCCATTCTTTAGGCGTAGAAAAGTTCTTTTTGCGTGACGGGAAAAAAATTTAACATTTTGTTCTCTTAAGAGGATGCCGTAGCACGTTAAATTGAGCTAAAATCACTGATCTCGATGGATTGCCAATGTTATAACCTGCGCGAAACAAAAGTTACATTTCATGGGCGAAAAAAACCGATTTGTACGCAGGCCAGTTAAGGGTAAACGCAACCCGGTGCCAAACAAACTATCCGCATTATCGGAAAGAATTTGTTGACGGCCTCCCGGTTTATCACGGTCAGACCGCGGACGAAGGGTACGGGGTGCCGGTGTTTGTATTTTGCCACGGCTTTTAAATGCGCATGTTTGTCCACGCATTCATTTGTTTACTGCGCGAGGTCGTAAAAATCCGAAAAATGCTTCTTGCCACTGTGGATCTAAATGAAGGTTATCTATGGCTAAAACGCGATTCGCTGCCGTTTTTAAAATATTTGTTTGGAAAAAAGTTTTATATAGAAAAGTTTCTTAAAATTATCCAAAAATTATCGAAAAATTAGTTATTTTCAGCAGTGGCTGGCAAATAAATTTTACCTTTTTAATACCCATACAGGGTAAATTAAATCATATTAAAATAAAGTAACTATTGGCCACGAATAACCCAGCTATACAAATATCAAGTATAGCCATTCTTTAGGCGTAGTCCCATCCCCTCGATGGATTGCCAATGTTATAACCTGCGCGAAACAAAAGTTACATTTCATGGGCGAAAAAACCGGTTTGTACGCAAGCCAGTTAAGGGTAAACGCACCCGGCGCCACACAAACTTTCCGCATTATCGGAAAGAATTTGTTGACGGCGTCCCGGTTTTCTGTTCGAAGTACGGTAGCTAATAAGCGTCACGGTCAGACCGCGGACGAAGGATACGGGGTGCCGGTGTTTGTATTTTGCCACGGCTTTTAAGTGCGCATGTTTGTCCACGCATTCATTTGTTTACTGCGCGAGGTCGTAAAAATCCGAAAAATGCTTCTTGCCCCTGCGGATATAAATATAGGTTATCTATGGCTAAAACGCGATTCGCTGCCGTTTTTAAAATATTTGTTTGGGAAAAAGTTTTATATAGAAAAGTTTCTTAAAATTATCGGAAAGTTAGTTATTTTTACGGTTTTGTAATTTTAGAGAATTTTATGTAGTAATTATTAACATAATTAAAAATCAATTACTTTCCGATATATACAACTTTTTCCCAAAACAAATATTTAAAAAACGGTAGCGAATCGCGTTTTAGCTCAATTTAACGTGCTACGGCATCCTCTTAACAAGTAGTTAAATGTGATTTTTATGAAATTACTTTTTTCCCTGGGACAAAATTAATTACTTTTTTTAATATTCATAAACGTAAATAAAGGTAAATATTTAATTTTAGAATATGTTATTATACAAAACTCACATTTTCTTTATATCGAGAGTACAATCAAAACTTTTTAACTTAATAATATTTAAAAAAACTATTAAACAACCATATTAAATTCAAATTTTTTAATTTAAATCCCTCAAATCACAGATTTGTGAGTTTCTAGGTGAATCCCAGATCGTTGCTCTTGATATATCTAAAGCTTTCGACCAAGTCTGGCATGACGCACTTCTTAATAAACTTCCCTCCTACGGTCTTTCAACTAAACTCTGCTCTTGGCTCTCCAGTTATCTTTCTAATCGACGTATATCAGTAATTGTTGATGGCCACTCTTCAAGCTTTCACGAAATTAATGCTGGAGTGCTACAGGGTTCAGTACTAGTACCAACTTTGTTTCTTCTTCACATCAACGACCTTCTTTCTTTCACAACCAATCCCATTAATAGTTATGCTGACGATAGTACCCTTCACTCCACTTTTCAGGTTCCCAAACCAATCTCTCAACCTGTCTTGGAAAGCAAACGCAGGGCGATGCAGATATCTCTTTCACAGGATCTCAATTTGATATTGGATTAGGGCGCCAAAAATATCGTTCAATTTAATCCATTCAAAACACAATCATGTTTCTTGTCGCGAAAAAATCATCAAACACTCACCCTTTGCTTATGAGTGGCCAGGTTTTACAGAGCGGGGACACGTTTAACTTTGTGGGCGTCACATTTGAAAATAACCTTAACTGGCATAAACACATTTTATCTATAGCCACCGCGGCATCAAAAAAGCTTGGATTTCTTTTCCGAGCCAAAAGTATTTTTCTTCTTCCAATTTATACACTTTGTATGTGTCCCGAATTCGACCCACTCTGGAATATTATTCTCATGTCTGGGGAATGGCATCCCCTACAACCCTCAGCATTCTTGATGCCATTACTCAAAGACTTCCTTCACTTGCCCATCGTCGAGCTGTGGGAGATCTATCGCTCTTCTATAGATACTTTTACGGCTTCTGCTTCGACGAATTATCCAGTATAGTCCCTCCTCTTGCAGCTCCCAACAGAGAAACTCGTGGTGCCGCGCGTATGCATCCCTATACGGTTCAATTGGACAGGCCCCGAACTTCCCATTTCGTTCGTTCTTTTATCCCTAGAGTTTCTAGACTGTGGAACCTACTGTCAGCGGAGGTCTTTCCTTACCCCTCCCCAAATCTTTAAGTTTTTAAGTCCCGTGTTAACAAACTTCCTCTTACCCTGCTTAAGACACCCACGGTACGTTAGTATTTAGGCTTTTAGCCTTCGTGGATTGTCCAAAGATAAAAAAAAATAGATTAAATTCCATAGCAACTTAGGTCTAATTATTGTCGTTTTACATACAGGGTGATCCTAAATTTAACCTGGAAAATTGTGACAAAAAGTTAAAAGATTGTGATTTATCCATAGATTTATCTAAACTAACCTTAGTAGGGGGTCAAAGTTCAAAAAAACATTTTTTAAATAATTTTGATAATATTTGTTTCGTTTTAAATATTGTAATTAAACTCGGTATCTAGGGGTTTTTAACATAAGCTATTCATATCTGTCCCATCACAAAAAGAAAAAGGTGTATTATACAAGAAAAAAAATTAAGATTAAACAAAAACTCAAGTAAAAATGTCGAACTTTTTTCGTTTATATAAAAAATAAATATTTTTATCATCGTTGCCGATCTCACCGGTGCAGCAACAAGCTGTTCGTTGACTTTGTGTGTCCGTATCTTCCAAAATGTTGTTTCAATCACATCCTAGGATTCTTTATAATGTAATATTATTGTTCAAGAGCTTTGGTCCTGAGACGCCCAAGCAGCAAGGTTACGTCTTATTGACGTCTATTTTTGGTCATTTCTGGTCACATTTGGTCAGCAAAGACGTCATAAGATGACGACAAAATGACGTTAAATTGACCTCCCTAAGTCACAGACAAAAGACGTCCCGTCAATGACGTCATAATGACGTCTTTAAGATGACAAAAAATTAACGCATAGACTTTTTTAAAAGCTAAAATGATACCATATTTTATTTAAAAATTGAAATAGGAAAAAACTTCTGCGACCTTGCTGCAATTTTCTTGCAAGCAAGTAATGCAAGGTCGCATCTCTCGGGACACTGTCCAACCTGGAGATGCAGATTTTAACACCAGCCAAAAGTATATCTTCCAAAGCTAATTAAGATCACTAACCGCAGGCGATATAAAGCGACTATGTTGAATAAACGTAGTAGTTTATTGTCCATTACGCCATCTATCGGTAGAGTTTTTCCTATTTCAATTTTGTAAAATTATTAGTCTTATTTTTCTGTCATATGATATTTCGGTTGGGTTTCGACACGAATCATATAATGTCACAAAATTTTTCTGGCGGGTTTTCTAAATATGACGTTATTAGATTTTTATGAGCTAGTATGACGAAAAATGACGTCGAAAAGACGTCACTTTAACGACGTCAAAAACACGTCAATTAAATGACGTCATAATTTTGGTCTGATGACGTCCTATAACCAAAAATGACTTAAAAATGACGTCATAATGAGGTCAGCTTGCTGCTTGGGTGCTTTCCATAGCCGTAGAAGCTATTTTTCTTAGGGCACCGGTAATAAACAGACATTCCAATCTCTGCATACGGCTGTGTCTCTTATATTTGTTGTACTTTTATTTAACTTAAAGGAACTGATAGTGCTTTCGGTTAAACCGAAATTAATTTTGAGGTTGTGATAATGTAAGAAAATGCCAATTTATGATTTCCTTATACGGTAAATTTTTTAAAAGTTTCTTTTAAAAATCAACAAAATGAAAGGTGTCGCCCAGTATTCCAGTGTTATAAAATATTTCTTTATTTGCTTCACCCTAAAATTAAACCTAGATCCCTATGAAGCTATAGTCAATTCGTTTAATTACTGCCAACCCTAAGTAGTACACGACACGAACTTTCATACATATTTCCGGACCAAGGCAGCGTTTATATTTAATTTGATACAAGACTTTATTAATTGCAGAGCTATAGCTTCGTTTTGATAAAGCTAATCAAATTTATTAAGTAAATGGCGGGTATAAATACTAACTTTATTTGAACTTACCTTCGTATAAAATTGATTGAAGACTTATGCTATTTATAAAATACGTATAATATATAATGCGTCTATAAGGGATTCGCAAATTTGATTTAAATTCAAGTAATCATTTTCAAAAAAAAAACTACAGAACAAGTCACTTTTTTAATGCGCATTTCGGACCAAAACGAAACTTTTTAATTAATAACTTTACGAAAAAAAGAGCCCCTGGAATAACAATAACAAAATTGTTTCTGAAATGCCATATTATGAGAAATAACCTCTAGTTTCTATGCATGTGCGCACGCGATTATTCGCCAGAAATTGAAATGATCTTCAAATTCCCGCCCCCTAGATTTTAAATCTTGCATGCGCATGACGTTTAAACTGCTTTAATTTGAAATTATCCACCTTTAATTTTATTTCCAACTGACCAATGAAAATGAAATTCGCGATTAGCAATTCGCTATTCGTGTCTGTATGAAAAAGCTTTAAAAATATTGTCTCGGGCGCATTTAGGTTCGATAACCTTGGGGTAAAATTTACCCATTTTGTGACGTCGCTAAACGAATTTGCTTCTTCCCAGCAAACACTATTTGCCGGCAATGTACATTTTTCATATTGGCATTGATGGTAAAGCATTGGCAATTATTGGCAATATTATGCCAACATCTAATACGCATTAAAAAGTCAACCCTAAATAAACACTTAATTGCCAATAAATTTTACATGCAGGCGAATTGCCGGCAAGCATACAAAAATGGCGGCATACCAATCCTGATTAAATAAAGCTCGCGTTTTTGTTGCAGGCAAATAAATATTGGTTTTTAAAGGCAAACCTTCAACGCATATTCATACTTTTTAAACCGTATTATTAACATTGGTTTTTAACTAACATTAAAGCAATTTTTTTGATCTGTTTTATTTATAATGGCAGCTAAACAACATTATTTTATGTTTTTTAACATAATTTAAAGGAAATGGCCTTTTCATAACATTTTATTGTTAAAAATCATGCAAATAAAAATTAGGTCAAACAAAATATTTATTATGTATTTTGGAGCGAATAAAAATAAAATGATGGTAAAATTAGCTATGTTAATTTCTGACCGAAGGTGACCGCTTTGTGCATTTGTTTTCTACGTGGTTTTCTAGCTTTTTAGTTTTTTTTTAAAGAAAAGAGTTTTTTAATAGACATAATTAAATGTATTCATTACCTAATAAGTGTGTGTTGTGTGATTAATTGGTGATGGCTAGTCGAGAAGGCAAGATATTCAAGTAGACTGTTAGGAGCTGTAAACATTTTTTTTATAACTTTATTAAAAGTTTTAAAGACGTGTTAATAAAAAATAGTATATATATTTAATAATTTTTTGACATACCGATAGATGGCGTAATGGACAATAAACTACTACGTTTCTGCAATATCTTCGCTTTTTATCGTCTAAACCGTACCCATTAGACAAAAATAATTCGAGAGCGGTCTGCGGTAGGTGATCTCACTCAGCTTTGAAAGAAATATCTTCGGCTAGTGTAAAAATCTGCATCTCCAAGTTGGACAGTGTTCCGAGAGATGGTACTTTGCATTTCAAGGAAATTGCATGCAGTAAGGAGTTTTTTCCTATTTTAATTTTCAAATAAAATATCGCATTATTTTAGCTTTTAAAAAAAAGTATATGCGACAATTTTCGTAAATAAGACGTCAGCTTGCTGCTTGGGAGTATCTGCATTTGCCACTTTCGTGTCTTTTTGTTATCTTTTTGATAATAACTTATTAATGATGGATGTCATCATCTTAAATGCATTTTTTTGCCAATAACTTATTAATGCGGATGCCATCACATTATCTGCAGCACGTGGCCTAATAACGGCCAATTGCCCACTTTCGCGTCTTTTTGATACCTTTTTGCCAATGCCTTGCCATTAAAGAGTGTTGGCAATGCCAGTAAATTAAATGTACAACGCCGGCAAAAAATGTTATATGGGTTATGTTCAGTTTTGATAAGGTCTTGCTATAGCGCATGTCTTTACCGGGCCTTTATTAAGCGTTTATTCTCAATGCGCCCCTGGATTAATTTTGGACGCCCATTCTTAAGAAACAAGCCAAATTTTAAGTAATGCCTTGTCCTCATTTACGGTAAAATATTGCGGAACTGCGGAGGTCCGGAATTACGTAACTACAATATCGAAATTTTATTGGTCTTCGAACTGTCACTTATTCAACATGGCTGCCGACAGACCAATGAAATTTTGATATTTTGGTCATGTGATTACAGATCTCCGTATACGCGCATTTAGTTCTGACGTCACGACGCAGGCAAGGAATCCAAACAATAGATTTTTATTAGTGGAATTCGCGATGAAAGTTAAAATAACGCGATTTATGTGAGTTTTTAGTGTGTTTTAAAGTGTTTGTGACTAGTGTCGGCTATTTGTGACACTGTGACTCTAAATTTTCGTGATTATTTGTGATATTTATTCACCTAACCTAACTATGTGAACAAAAGTATAATTTTTACGAACTTCAATTGATGATATTAATACTGTAAGGTTCCTCGTAACCCATTTTGACAAAACTAATATAAAAATATAGTGCCACTAATGTACCAAAAATGAAAAATTAGGTATATTTTCCATAGAAACCTTTGTTTGTTTTATGGAGAGGCAAGGGGGTAAAGGGATTTGTTTGGATTCCATTCAAAGCCTTAAAAATGTACCACTAGAGTCAGCCTTTATGGCAGTGTGAAAAAGCGCATGAGAAAGAAATATGACAAGAGTATAATATATCGCTTTTGGTCCTGCTGACCACTATGATTATGCAGAGCTAAAGTTTATTGCTTTTTAAGCATGCGATTGTTTGCACAGCTAAGCGGCAAGACTGCCTCTTATAGGTATGTTCTTTCTTTAGGGTAAAAAACGTCAACGTCGTGTGACGTCACACTAAATGTGCGTATTTCCCAAAGAGAATGGACAAGGGGAGAGAAACAGTTGATTTACCCCCACCAATTAAAGAATGGCACACATCTGCGACTTGTGATTGTGTTCAGCGACCGAAAGAGCTCGTCAAAATTTTATTTTATTCTTGCTTAAAGTTGGTAAAAAGCAGGTGCTTGGTTAAAAGTATGGATTTATTTATAATTTTTTGTTTTAGTACGCACTTTTTCCGTAACATTTTTGTGTCTGAATCAATACTATCAGCCAAAAGTCTTGCAAACTTTAGCCGGTTTAATGGTTAACTTAATACAGCAGGATTACTCGTCATGCGCATGGGAGGTTCTTTTTCCGGCTCGCTATTGGCTGTTATAAATGTCAAAACTCTTGACTTTCATAATGTTTAATATGGCTGATGTTTTGTGATTGTTGTAGCTGTATATTTGTTTTGTGTTTTATTCGGTTTAATTTTACGTTTGACCTGTGTTATAAATATAAATTATTGAAGCAAAATTTGTGTAAATTTATTGGTTTGTTTAAATAAATTATTATTAAAATTATTTGTTTTTTTAATAATAAAAACAAATTAACACTTTATGTAAGATTTATTTTTTTAACAAAATATTATGCACAAAAATTGCTTGAACTGTAAAAGACAGACAAATCACCAGTTTAAAAAGTTATAATGGTGATAAAAATTATACTAAAGCGAAAAAATGAAGAGGCCTAAACACTTAAAAAACTTAATAACTGACCCAGTTAATGTACAAATCAAGATATAGTAGAGTGTGTCTACTTAAGTTCGTACCATAAGGTAATCATTCCATATGGTTTTCGGTGGTAGGTATATGAAATATCTTAAAAAATATTTATTTTTCTTAAGAGGAAAGTACACTTATTTTCGTCAATATCGAAACTTTGTGGGAAAAAAGATGTTTAGGATTAAGATTTTTTTTTGCAATAACGAGCATTTTTGAGCTTTCTTTACAAAAGTTTTATTTTAAAATAAGTATCCAGTAATGTGTAAATTTTCATGTTTATTAAAAGCTAGAATCTTATCTGCCATCCAGCAGACCCTTTCTTCAAATTGTGCCACTTTTTGAAACGGCGTTTGATCCTCTATCCTTGTCTATTCTCTTTGGTGTTTCCGCAATAATTTTACCTACATAAGGACTAGGCATTAAACTACAGTGTCTATGTTACTAAATAGTATTGAGTTATGCGACGTATCCTTTACAAAAGTATTTGGCCGTATTTTCTGTTCCCGAAAGAAAAACTTTATTGAATTCCACTCATGACATTCGCTAATACTCTTACATGCCATTGAACTCCAGTAGGTATAAATTTTCTGGATTTTCTATAAAATCAAACACGTAAACATTCTTTCGTTATTAAATTTTTTAAAACCCGAGACGAATTGAATTTTAAAGAGGTTGTTGGTCGTATTTCTCAAAATTATTCTTTCTACACAAACGGCAAATATTGCATTATCTTTTAAGATTGGCACTCCAATTAGAAAGTCACTTGGAGTAAATGGGAGAGTTTCTCCGGAGTGCCAAAAATAACTTTTCATAAACAATACGTATACGTAAACCATAATTGTTGTATTTTTTTACTGACTAAACGACCGCCGGCGGTTTTGCTTAATCATAAGAAGAAAACCGCTGTTCGGCGATTTTATCTATTTACGTAGGTATATAATAAACCGACGAAAATGTTAATTTATTTTTATTACCGGCGGTTTTTACTTATTTTAGCGGTAGATTATAAAAACTAATAAAAACTACCGAATAATAATTAAAGTAACCCTAACTTTAATAATTATTTATTTTATTGTTAAATATTATTTTTATTATTGATTACCAAAAAAATAAACTGGAAGACACGTTTGACAGCTACAAAGATTTTGTTGAAGCCCTTCATAATAAAAGAAAAATATAGAGTATTATCACTGATCTGGATGGATTGCCAATGTTATAACCTGCGCGAAACAAAAGTTACAATTCATGGGCGAAAAAACCGGTTGGTGCGCAAGCTAGTTGAGGGTAAACGCATCCGGCGCCAAACAAACTATCCGCATTATCGGAAAGAATTTGTAGACGCCGTCCTGGTTTTCCGTTCGAAGTACGGTAGCTAATGAGCGTCACGGTCAGACCGCGGACGGAGGGTACGGGGTGCCGGTGTTTGTATTTTGCCACGGCTTTTAAGTGCGCATGTTCGTCCACCCACTGCGCGAGGTCGTAAAAATCCGAAAAATGCTTCTTGCCACTGCTGATCTGTAGGTTATCTATGAGTATTATCAAATAAAATATGCATGTATTGAGGGTGGAGCAAACTTTAAAAATCAGAAAAGCAAAAAGAGTCACAAGATATGTAATTCATAAATACCGCTTATTTCTTCAATAATATTATTAAGATTTAAAAGGAAGTTGGCTCTAGCTACAGGGTAACGAGTGTTGACAAGTAAGAAACAGGTTTCGAGTTCGAATTCCGGATAAGTAACTAACTTTTTTATATAGTTTTTCCTTGATAATTTTTTTTACATTTTTTCCCAATTTTTTTTTATTGTTCATTATTTAATTTTCATACAAATAATGTTTCACTTCTTAAGAATTTTAAGTTTTATAAAATTGCTAACTTTTATGTTTACGATGACGTCCTGATAAGTGATTCCTTTGCCTTTCCTGCCTGACAATAATTTTTTTAAGTGTTTTTTTAGTGTTGTAAAATATTTGGTCCATACAATTTTGTAATGTGTCCTTTTTAATTATAGGCCTTGGATAAAATGACAATCCAGCCACAAAATATTAGGATACATACAATAGTGGTTTTATTTGCCTGTCTCCATCCCGCTATACTACTCCAATTTGTTTTTCCAAAGAGTGCTATAAATACAGGGTGGGCCAAAAGTCCCTAGGTGATTTAAAATTACAATAACTGCTTTTCTCTCATAACATGTTTCATTAAATTTTTAACTAAAATGAAGCTTCATAATAGAGTTTTTTTACATTACTTATGAAAAATAAGATCTTGTGAATGTCTTCTGTTTTAATTTTTTCTTGACTCTTCCTTTCAAATAACCCCTCAAGTAAAAGCCGGTGGCTGTCAGATCGAGAGCGTGTAGGGCACGCGCGGTCTTTGAAATTAATCGATCTCCAAAAAGTTGTCTTAACGGTTCAACTGATGGTTCAACTGTATGAGCTGTGGCTCCATCTTGTTGGAGGTACATCTCTAGTCTGTTTTAGATTGCAGGACGCAAAAATTTTTGAATCATGCCACTTTATCTCTCTTCATTATCAGTAAGGGCATTGCCATCATCTTGAAAAAATATGTTTTAAAATCCAACCGGCTCTTACCCTACACCAAACAATACATTTTTTAATAGTGTTTACTTGACGCTGATGAAGGGTATTGACGAAACCATTTCTCTCATTGAAATATCGCCGATAGGCTCTCTGAGTGGAAATTATTGAATGGTTCTTTTTAAAATAAAATTTTTCGATTTTGTTTTTGCTCGACGCTTAGTCTTTTCATAAAAAAACTCCCATAGTAGCACTTCAAATATCAAAAAATAAAATTGAAGTAAGTTACCTGAAAAAAAAAGTTATTAATTTTAAAATCACCTAGAAACTTTTGGCCCACCATATATTATATATATATATATATATATATACAGGTCTGGAAAATCGTTATCGAACCATTGGTATCAACAAGTGGAAAAAAGAGAAAGCGATCTTGCCTTAAGATAGAAAGTAACGGAAAATAAGATATTCCCCCATTTTTCAAATGCAATGATGCCATATGTATGTATACGCCCACTTTCCTGCAGTAGTGGGGCACATCAACGTGCCGTCGCCGGGCCCGAGCGTTTGACAGAGCTCATTTGCAAGCTGTTTGGGGTACCGCAAACTATAAACTACGGCGCTTTCTTTTTAAAATGTTGGTTTATACCGTTGAACAAAGAGTTAAAATTATTAAGTGGTACTATGCTGGTAATTCAGCAGAAGAAATAATCGGGAGATTTGCATTTTTATTTGAAGGAGGTCCTGTGCCTGTTAAAAGTACAATTTTAAAAATTATAAGTAAGTTTGAAACCAGCGGCTGTTTACAAAATTGTAGGAAATGCATGTGTAATGATGAGGTGCCGCCTGCACCTCCATTAACCGAGGAACGGCAAGTCCGTGAGACTGCTGTTTGCAGTTTAGCCGAAATTAATTTTCCTTGTAATAGTACCAAAATTTCTGAAGAACTTGATATTGAATCTCGAACAGTTAGGAATATTCTGAAACGAAACAAATACCATTGCTATAAATTGCAATCTAGCCAAGAGGTTTTTCCTGAAGACTATGAAAAACGTATGGTGTTTTGTGAGGATATGATGGAGAGAGCCAATGCTAATGACACATTTATCAAAAATATTCTCTTTACTGATGAATCATCATTTCCCTTGCATGGTCATCACAACCCTTCTATCGCTGTAGGTTACTCGATAGAAAACAAGCACATCACTATCCCTCTCAGAACACAATACCCTCAAAAGGTCAACGTGTGGGCTGGCATTTTGGGCGATAATATTATTGGCCCTTTTTTATTGAGGGAAATTTAAATGCCAACAAATACTTGAATCTTTTGAGAAATCAGGTTATTCCAGCTGTTCAGGCTCTCAATGTCAATTTTGAAGATATTTGGTATCAACAGGATGGTTGTCCGGCTCATAACGCCAGGGAAGTTCAACAATTTTTGGGAGTCACGTTTCCAAATCGTATAATCAGCGGAAGAGGTACTATAAAATGGCCTCCTAGATCACCAGATCTGGCACCAAATGATTTTTTTCTTTGGGGACATGTTAAGCAACAAATTTATAGGCATCGTCATGAACGTGCAAATGACTTAGATGAGCTCCGCCAAAAAATTAGTCAGGTTCTTATAGGAATAACACCTGAAATACTTGAAAACACAAGAACCGAATTCTATAACAGGTTGGGATATTGTCTTGCACAAAAGGGTGGTCTCTTTGAGAACCTTATAAACTAAGATTTTAAAAAGTATTAAAGTTTTTATAAGAAATTTTTTTAGAAATACTTTTATGTTCTTTAATTTTTTCTTTAGAATTATATTTTTATTTTTAAAATTATTTGTTTATTCTTTCTTTCGGAATTGCTTTTAATTTTGTTTAGCCCCAAACGGCAAAAAAAAGCTCTTAAAATGGCAGTATTTGATGCATTTAAAGCAATAAATTCATCAAATACCAAAATATTTAATAGTTACGTAAAATTTTTTTATCAAAATATGTGAAGCAGTAACATCCTCCATGCGTGCAAAGAAGCAACTGCGTGCTCGAGCCTTGAGCTCAATCAACCATAAACAAAGCGAGCGCGTTGGCGCAGTGGTGGGGGAGAAAGCAAGGGGAACGGGAGGGGAAACACCTCATTCTGTTTCAGTCGAACTCATGTGATTTAGGAATCTCCCTTCTCTTCGGCAATATGTTTCCGCCCACTGTAATTACAGCCCCACTCTTTGTGCCGTAGCAGGAGACGAAATCCAGACGAGAGCGACTGCGGTACGTAGATGTCGAGTACAGGGTTGCCGACTTGGCTTAACTTTCGGGGTAAAATTAAAATAATAATAGTAATAAAAATGTTATTAAACCTTTTTTACTTTATTTTTGTGACTTTAGAATGTAATTGTATAATGTACATTGAGTTTTTAAAATTTAAGGACTTTCAGGAAACATAAAAATATCAATTTAGGGCTTTTTGAACTAGGTTTGGGGACAGATTTTTTTCGGAGTCGGGTCGACTAGAATCCTTTAAAATTTATTTTTACTGGCAAGTCGTTTGCTGTGTTGCAAACTGCTGCTGATCCTGCTTAATTTAGATTTTTTTAAAGTTTTGGTCAATATCGTTGACAAAAAGTTCAAATTATTAAGTAGTACTATGCTGGTAATTTAGCAGAAGAAATAATTAGGAGGTTTGCATTATAGGTTTGGTCTTGTACCAGCGAAAAGTACAACTTTTAAAATTATTATAAAAGTTTGAAACCATCGGCTGTTAACGAAATTGTAGGAAGTGCATGTGTAATGATGAGGTGCCACTTGCACCTTCATTAACTAAGAAACGACAAGTCTGTGATATTGCTGCATTTTCGCCCTTTTTTAAAAATTTCCGTCCCGCAGTGCCTTGCACCACCCGGTAGCATATCACCTCAAATGCTTGAAAACCAAAGAGAACCGAATTTAATAAATTGAAATATTGTCTTGCTAAAAATTGTGGTCTCTTTCAGAACCATAATAATAAGATTTTAAAAAGAGTTTCCACATTGTATAAACATTTCCGTTAGAAATACTTTTATGTTCTTTTTATTTCTTTAGAGAATATTTTATTTAAATTTACTTCTTTTTTTTTTTGTTAAAACCCAAATGGCAAAAAGAATTATGCTTCTAACTTTTACCATGCTACTGAATACCATCAGTGTGGCCAGGTGGGTTACGATAAAAATCCCCCACGTGGTTCAAAAAAATCACTTTTTTGGGATACTTTAGAAAAATCCCTGTGATTTAAAGCCACATTTGAGGGCCGCCTTTTAATAGTCAAAAATGTATTTTCTACGCCAAAGAAATTGACAACCAAAAAAAAAAGGTTTACGTAAAAATCGAGAATTTTAAGTAAAAAGTAAGTAAAAGTAATGATTTGTTTACAACTGACATTAATTTCATGATATTTATGTCAGATAGAAATTCTAGCTGTGTACAGGGTCAAAAATGTTGTCTGATATAAATTTTTGATTGTTTACACTAGTCAGAATTTTTATCTGACGTAAATATCAAGCAATAAAAGTAAGATCAAAACGTACCTTTAAAAATGTTTTGTACTTCCAAATCGTTAAAAATCCCCGTTTTTTACTTTAAAAATCCCGTTTTACCTTGTTATCAAAAATCCCCGAAAAAAGTCTCTGGCAACATTGTTCAATACCCGAACGCTGCAAGTTCTTGATACGCAAAACGAAAACCGTCGGCACCAGGTGTCCTAATAGGGGAGTACGTGTGCATCGACAACATCGCATCGTCTGTTTCAGTCGAACTTATGTGATTCAGTATATTCAGAAATACTCTCTTTTCCACTTGGGGAATTGCAAAGGGCGAAGGAAGATTTTCCACACCTGTATATATATATATATATATATATATATATATATATACGCTTACGGCAGAGCAAAATAAGTAATAATTATTAAGGTCAGGGGCAGTCATAGGGGGGCATGGCTCCCTTTAATGCCACATCCTTTGTATTTCATACATATGTAATGGCAAATATGGGCATTTTGGGCATTTAATGATGATATGCCCCCCTCAGGGCTGGTCCGAGGGGTGAGGGTGATCATGGAATTGAAAAGTGAGAAGTAAGGACCTTTTTTGCGTGAGAGTGTTTTTTGGAATTTTATAAATTAAGGAATGAAAGAACAACAATAAAAATAGGTGAGAGGACCTTTTTTTTTTTTTTGCTCTTCACACACTGTTTCTTGGCCTATGGTCCCCCTCAGAAATTCGATATGACCGCCCCTGATGAAGGTAAGATTAACCTTAAAAATTATTCGGCGGTTTTAATAGTGTTTTTTAAGCAAAACCGCCGGACGGCGGCATCTACCAATAAAATAAGTTTAGATTGCCGGAAGACACCCACGGTACGTTAGTATTTAGGCTTTCAGCCTTCGTGGATTGTCCAAAGATAAAAAAAAAAAAAAAAAAAAATAACAAACTAATTAACATTTTTGGCGGTTTTCAAATACGCAAGTATATATTTTCTTCTTATAATTAAGCAAGTGCATTTCTTAAATAACTTTTAATTGGCTTGTCTGGCAATGCACCACTCGGTATACCATCAGTTTTTTTTAACATTTACGTAATGTAAAATATTTCTTGTTCATTACTATTGGTATTATTAAATTATTACCTTAAAATTTAATCCAGCTTAATTGTTGACTTCCACCAAACTATGAACGTGATTTCAACTTTAGTTTCCTATTTGACTATAACTAAAATTTGCAGGAAAATTTAATTTCAGCATTGAACTTCCGATCTCTAGAGACTTGTCAATATGTGCCTAAACTATTCCTGTTGAATATTCCATATTTAAACTTCTAGGCCTAAATCGTAAGTGTTTAAATTGTATTTTCTTTAAACAATATCGGTTTTTATAACTTTTTTTTATCTTTATGACATCTCACGAAGGCTTATGCCTTAATACCAGTGAACCGTGAGTGCCGGGTTATTGGATGTGAGTTCCGTCAACGTTGTCCAAGCACTGAAACATGCAAATACATTTCACAGCACCTTTTGGACAACGCGATAGTGCCACCACGGACGTTATTTTTAAATGACTACTACTTAGGTGTGGCAGAATACTACACAGAGGCTTTGCCATTACCATCTGTGAGAAGACGAGCAATTAAAAATCCGATGCCCGATTCCGAGATTCGAACACGGATCGCTGCGGTGAGAGGCTGCCACATTAGCCCCTGCACCACTCTCGTCACTAAACTCACTAAAAGAAGGGGGTTATCAATTCGCCGCTTTTTTTGTGTGAGTATTTTACTAGATTACTCCGGCGTTTGTGGCTCGATTATAAAAATTCTTGTTTTATTTGAAAGAGTGCACTTCTGCGGTGATCCCATAAAGAAACCAAGTCAGGATCGCAAGAGAAAAAGATACTAGACCTATTGTTTTCTCTTTGGCGAACGTTGTTCGTGTGGCAAATCTGTACTGGCGCCACCTATTGCTGTAATGAATGAATTGTTGAATGAATATTACAATAATACGAGGGCAGTTTACAAATTGCTTTAAATCCTCTAACAAAACTTACTCTTTTCACCGAACTAGAAAAAACTTTGTTTTTAAATTTTTAACACCCCATAGTTCAAAAACGACTTCAAGACGTTTAGGACATAAGTTTTTTCCTATTTTTTATTGTAGAATTGCCCCGTAAAGTTTGTTGGTTGAGTTACAGGACACCCTGTAGGTAATTTGATTGAAATTAATGAAAACTTTGATGTCTATTGATGCCTAAACGGTGAGGTTTATCGACTTTAATAAAGGGTACCTTATTTTTTAGGTTTTTGATTGTCTATAAAATAGCGCCCCCAGCTTTGCGATATCTGTCAAAATAAAAAGTTATGTTGTAAATAAATTTTAAGTTTTAGGTAAAGTGCCCTCCGGCGGTATTTTAGAAAAGTACTTTTATCTTAAAATTTTAGAATTTGCAAAGCTCGATTTATGTGCCAAATATCAACTGGATTGGTTAAAAAATAAATGCAATATGGCGAAAAACCCAAAATAAAAATTGAACTTTGACGGCTTGCAACTCGAAAACGAATGACATTTAAAAAATATATATAAAGCTCTACCCTTATCTTGTTAAGTAAAATCACCCCCTTAAGTTTTGTAATCGATTTTTGAATCACCCTGTATACGTACAATAGGGTGATGTTCTTGCCACTATTTTTGTTTTTTCGCTCCCACCTCGAAATTTTATTTAAAATACCTTTTTGTGTCAAAGGTCATTTCTAAGTTAGGTTTTTGACTGTGTAATAGTTTTCTAAGGGCAACAACTTTTTAACGACAAGAAAATTGTAGTAATATGGGTATTTGACCTTACTTTAATAAAAATTAGATAAAAACGAATTTTAATACAGGACGCCATATCAGTTTTAAGCGATTTTGCTCTGCATTAAAATTACTGATTCGAAGAAAGAGCAGTGGCGTACTATTTTTCTTAAAAAAATACAATACAATCGTGTTCGAACGCCACTGGTATTTTTTTTTAACTCTTATAGCAAAAATGTAATTTAATGGCAAAAAGAAGTGTGCTAAATTTTGTGGACATACCTGAAGTGGTAGAGAAGTTATAATCAAAAAGGCATTTTTTTCTTAAAACTTTAACACCCTGTAAATCGAAATGAAAGTATTTTCGAACACACAAAAATGGGCACGGAGTGGCGGTGTTGTATTCTCTTAGTGCCCATGTTCGTCCACCCTCGATTTGTTTACTGCGCGAGGTCGTAAAAATCCGAAGAATGCTTCTTGCCACTGCGGATCTAAATCTGGGTTATCTATGGTGTTATCTTTTATAATTACCTTTGACTTTTACTCGTAAGTAAGAAAGCATTTCTCTCTTCTACTTTGTATAATCTGTGTCTCTATCCCAAAGCAGATCTTGGTTGGAATGTTGTAAATAAATGGCGTTTCATCTAAAAAAGGGTGTTTGCCCCAATAAGGTCCCCACACCTATAAGAGCCTTTTAGACAGTCATATCTATTCTCAGTTCAGTTTCAGTCAAACTGTCAGTTTTTCCTATGTATAAAAACGAACAAAATAATAGAAGAATGGAAACAAGGACTAAAAACTGATGGGGTGGAAATATCAATTTGCTTTGTATTTGGTAAATAATTTTTAAATTTGATTAGAATTTATTTCACAATTTGCGAGTTTAATCAACTTTACAATGTTGCCAGTGCCTATGTGAAAAGCATCACGATAAATAAATATGCCAACAAAGGAACAAGCAATAGAAAGGTAGTATCGTAGCTTGTATATTTTGTGACGTAGGCACACTCCAATTACGTCATGGGACTATGCGGCGCTTTAAATAATTTCGCGGGCATTTCCACAAAAATGCAAATATTAATATTATTACAAAAAACCTTTATTTTGTCGGAAAAATTTGAATTAAAGGAATAAAATCTAATTTATTTACACCAAAAATTTGTTACTTTAGGTGTACATGTGTAAGATAACAAAAATCTTTTCTTAAATTTTGAACATTTTATAACACCCGTATAAAATACTGGTTTTTTCATAAAAAAGTATCTTTTTATAGAAAAAATATAATCCGGCTAATCAATGAAGCATATAAAAACAAATGGAGAATTGGAGCGTTTCTAGACGACCTGCAAAAATTTTTGGCTCGATGCCCCTCGATCGCAGACATTTCTCTCCATTAAAGTGGAAAAAGAAGTAATAAATTGATTCTTGGAAGAACCGACGAGATGGGCTAAAATGTAAAATAAATCAATGCTTGATATACTTTACCTCACATTAGAGTACTGCGGTTATAATGATGAATACACAGGGTGAAAAAAATTAAGAATAACCACAAGAAATTCATAAACACCTGGTGTTTAAAATTCACTACAAATATTTTAAGGCGTATTTTAAAGGTCAAAATAAAAGTTTTTAGGTGGTTTTACTTATCTTGACCTGTGTCTTTATTGGGTCAAATTTAGTAATTGGAACTTGACCCCTTCCTAAAGACCTCTTAATCTTTTAGACAATACAATATACCTAATACATTCTTTATGATTGTAAATCCAAGATGGATGCCAATACAAAATGGCGGATTACATATTACTTCACTAAAGCTGTTTTTACAGTTTGAAAGATTTCTTGCATGACATTTTTCTTGCTGCAATGTTTATTGCATGATTTTTTTTTACAAGTTAAAACTTCTTGCTTCAAGTGGTTTTGACAATAAGGTGTACAAACTTATCTAAATAAAAAAACAACCTATTTAATGATTTTTTAATTTTTTTAGAAAAAAAATTACACAAATACATTTTTTATTTGTTATTTACAAATATTCTTTAACCAACACTTCTAGGTTAGTTTTTTGTCTAGTAATATTTTTTTTTTTGAGGATGGTATATTAAAAGTCTACTACTAAAATAATTACCAGAATTACAGGCTTGTTGCACTAGAAATATCGCTTGTTATAATCTTCTTGCATGAAAGAAATATTGCAGCAAGTTTTAAAAACAGAAAAGTGCGCGTGCCCAGATAAAGAGATTGCAGCAAGAAAAATTTCATACAAGAAATCTTTTAAACTGTAAAAACAGCTTAAAACCTCAATATGATTTCATCAGATGAAAAGGCTTTATTCGTAGAATTGGCAATTTCTAAGATCAATGAGACTTCTGGTGGTCAACAACGCAACCTAAGAAAACAGGTAATTGGACATGTTTAACCATTGAAATGAATATAAATATAATATTATTTATTTATTTCGTTATGTTTAACACGCGTTTTTAAGCCTTGTGCATAAATAGCTGTGTGTTTTGCTATTATTTTAACCAAAAAGTATTTCTTTTCACCTACATTAACACGTTTATTATGGCATCAGAAGAGCCATTAACATCTTAAATAAAAAGACGTATGTATAATCAAAATAATATGGTTGGAATTCAAGATTTCTTCCCCTTCCACTGTGCACCTACTATCGAGAGTGCAATTGAGGTATGAAAATACTGAGTTAGCGTCAAAAACAGTTCTTTACTCATTCCGAAAAAAGTTTTACATGGCGCTTTCTTCACAAATCAACACTAACAAAAAGTCTGTTTAACCATCAAGGGCACTACTAAAACTCACAATTCGAGTTTTAGCACACTTAATACGTATAAATCTATAAAAATTCACGGCTGTATTGAAATTTAAACAGTATTTTAAACCGTTTTAATACCCGAAATCCGTAACAGGATCAAAGCTAGCTACCTGCATATTACCTACTTCTTTCGACTTTGTTTACGTTTAGCAGCGCCCCCATCGGTAGTTAAAATCGCCAATAGAGCTCACTATGAAAAAATAACATGCAAGATGGCGGCCGCCTCAAAATAGCTAATATTTTTTCTACAACTACCTTAAAATGGGTATCAAATAAAAGGACCTGATTGGTAGAATGAAGCTTACTATGAAAAAATAAAATCCATCTAAGATGGCCGCCGCTACAAAATGGGGAATTACATATTTTACACAACTACTTCAATACTAAATCGTAGATAAGTTCTGGTTAGTCAAAGTGAGGCATTAAATAAACTAAAAAAGAATAAAAAGTATCAACTAACAAAAAATCTTGAAAATAAATTATGTTAAAAAATATGTTAAACGGTTTTATTGTATTACTAAAAGCTAAAAAATATTTTGGTAAGTCCAAGCTACCAGATCGCACCAATCTTCTTATTATTCTGGGGTATTAATTAGACAAATGATAATTTTTTTTTTATCTTTGGACAAACCACGAAGGCTAAAAGCCTAAATACTAACGTACCGTTGGTGTCTTAAGCGAGGTAAGAGGGAGTTTGTTGACACTGGACTTAAATACTTGAAGATTTGGGGGAAGGAAAGACCTCCGCGGGCAGCAGGTTCCACAACCTAGAAACTCTAGGGATAAAAGAACGAACAAAGTGGGAAGTTCGGGGCCTGTCCAGTTGGACCGTATAGGGATGCATACGCGCGGAACCACGAGTTTCTCTGTTGGGAACCGTAAGTGGAGGAACTATACTGGACAATTCTTCAGAGCAGAAGCCATGGAAGTACCTATAAAAAGCGATAAATCCCCTACAGCCCGACGATGGGCAAGAGAGGGAAGCCTTTCTGTAAGTGAAGGATCATTAATGAGACGAATAGCTCTTCTTTGAATAGAATCAAAAATGCTTAGGGTTGTGGGGGACGCCATGCCCCAGATATGAGAACAATAATCTAAGGGAGGTCGGATTTGGGACACATATAATGTGTATAAATTAGAAGGGGAAAAATACTTTTGGCTCGAAAGAGAAATCCAAGCTTTTTGAAGCTGCCGTGGCTATAGATACAATGTGTTTATGCCAGTTAAGGTTACTTTCAAATGTAACGCCCACAAGACTAAAGGTGTCTTTACTCTGTAAAACTTGGCCGCTCATAAGTAGAGGATGAGTATTTAAAGACTCTTTTCGCGACAAGGAACATGATTGTGCTTTGGATGCATTAAAATGGACGAGATTTTTAGCGCCCCAATCCAATATTAAATTAAGATCCTGCGAAAGAGATATCTGCATCGCTCTGCGTTTGTTTTCCAAGTCAGGTTTAGTAGTGGGTTTAGGAACTTGAAAACTGGAGTGAAGGGTACTATCGTCGGCGAAACTATGAATGGAATTAGTTGTGGACGAGAGAAGGTCGTTGATGTGAAGAAGAAACAATGTTGGTGCCAGAACTGAGCCCTGAGGGACTCCAGCATTTACTTGGTGAAAGCATGAAGAATGGCCGTCCACAATAACTGATATACGACGATCAGATAGATAACTAGAGAGCCAAGTACAGAGTTTAGTTGAAAGACCATAGGAGGGAAGTTTATTAAGAAGTGCGGCATGCCAGACCTGGTCAAAAGCTTTGGATATATCAAGAGCAACGATCTGGGACTCACCTAGAAACTGAAGAGACTTATTCCAGCAGTGTGATACGAAGGAAAGAAGATACTTTGTAGATCTTTTGAGGCGAAATCCATACTGCCTGTCATGCAAAATTTTGTTATTGGGCACTTGAAATTTCTATTACAATATTTACTCTGAATACCCTACGCCTAACGCTTTGAAGCCGAAAACGGCTTATTTAATGACAACTTACAAAAAGAGCTTTTATGTAGGGAATCTAATTTTCTTAAAAATGTGCAACAACAATTTGCTAATTTTGCATTAAAAAACAGATTATTGTCAAAAAACTGTTGGTAGCGATAATATATTTCTTAATATCAATTTAAAAGGCTTAAACCTTCAGGATATTTTTTTTGTCGGCTTGAATAATATTTTTGATATATTTTCAAAAAAAAATAATGTTTTTTGGGCCAGTGTATTGTATACTAAGCTATTTCATTTTAACTTCCAACGATAGCCACAAATACCAATTACCTTAATTACAAGCACTGTGAAACCGTTACATTTAACCACGCTGACAACAAAATGGCCGTCCATAATGGAAATCTTCAAAGTAGTTAACAACTACCGCTTAATATCCGCATTTGAATCAATTTCAGGACCTCTGGCACTAGGACGGGCTTTACCCCCAACTATGTGACACAGGGATTCCTGACGAAATTGCCATAACTATTATTAAATTTGCCGGAGGGAAAACAGTCAAAATTGCGTTTGTTTTATTAGTTTAAGTTCCAAAAACAGTGGTGTTCTTGTATAGAAGGAACAGTTTAAAAATGTGTGCTCTTTGATAAGAAAAAAATCACAAAAAGTTTAAAGCAAATAAATCGGCATGCTTGTCTTCGCGGCCACCTTTGCTATATTTCTTTTATGATATGCCGATTGATGCAGCTGGTCATCGCACTATGGGATAGAAATTATTTTTTTCGGTCAAAATTCTGAAACTTACCAATATAACTTAAAATGAAGTGCTTTTTACTGGAAAAATATTATACATTATTACAAATGCTTTTTGAAAATCTAAAACTTAGTATATGTTATTATAAATTTACACTCCCTTAACATTATTATTTTGTATTGTACCAAATAAACTAAAATGTCAGCTTGTTTGGTTAATTCGGTAGTATTCTAATCAGTAATCCGATGATTATTATCTCATATGATATACAGGGTACGACAATAGGTATGATTTTTTTAAATGGAATACCCTGATAATTATATCACCACCAAAAAAATATTTTAAAATGCTAAAAAAATACTACATTTGATGTGTCTATCTCAATTAGTTTCGGAAATATGACCATCCAAATCTGAAAAATAATTTTAAATTATTCTTAGAAGCGTAATAGAGATACATCTTCTTAACTTTTTTAATTTTTTAACGTATAAAATAAATAAAAACACTGTTTTGTTGGGTAAATTCTGTAGAATCCATATCTTTTATCAGAATGCTTTTATATTTTAGGATATACAGTGTAGGACAAAACATATTAAATTTTAAAATGGAAAACCTTGTTAAATTATAAAAAAAATCTTGTATCTGTCCTTACACTCAGAAGTAGCAAAAAGTAGGAAGGCAATTGAAAGTACAAAAACTGATAACGAAAAAAAAACTTTGACAAATGTAGCGAGACTTCGCGAAACTTCATCGGAAACACAACAATAGCTCTTATTATTTAAACTCTCTTACTTTTTTAGTAAACAAGGCTAATAATAAACTAACTATATTAAATGTTGTATATTTATGTTTACTTAAAATACATTTTCAAGTTTCTTATTACCCCAATAGAAGTCGTCATATCCTTTTATAATTTTGCGTACATGTAGTTTGGAGTATCTACTTTAAAATACACAGCATGAGCCATTAAAATTTTAAAGTTGCATTTTGGCCAAAATAATTTCTATCCCATAGTGTAACGGCGCGTCGCTGTAAAGGATAGCGGCGCCTTTGTACAAAATAGTCCGATTGCAGGCGGGCTTTTTTATGTTTTTTTGTATTATTTTCAAAGGGTACCGAATTTGCGCTTTTAAAATGTTCTTACTATACTACTTTTAACTAAAGTTTGTTTTCTTATTGATAATAGCTCAAATAAATTATGTAAAGAAAAATATTGTACTAAAAGCTAGAAAATAATTCGGTAAGTCCTCGCTACCAGATCGCACCAATTTTATCATCAACCTATTGCTCAGACAAATAATAAAACCGTTAGGCTTAGCATATCCAGAGTTATTGTTATGATGGAAATTTTCGTGCCAAACGATTTTATTATTTGACTAAGCAATACCTCAGATTGATGAGAGGATTGGTGCGATCTGGTAGGTAGGGCTTACCGAATTATTTTTAGCTTTTATTACAATAAAACCGTTTAAAATATTTTTGTACATATAAATTTATTTTAAAGTTTTTAGCTTTGTTGCTAGTTGATACTTCCCATTCCATTTCATTTAATGCCTCACTTTAACTAACCAGAACTAACCAACGATTCCATATTAAAGTAGTTGTGAAAAATATGTAATTTGCCATCTTGATTTTTTTTGTCATGGTGAGATCTATTCTACCAATCAAGCTCTTTCATTTGATACCCATATTGAAGTTTTAGTGAAGTAATATGAAGTAATATGAAGTAATATGAAGTAATATGTGATATAAATATATTGAGGACATGGGCGCCGCCTGAATTGGGGGGCACAAGCAATTTTAGAGCAAGTTGGCCGAATAACCCAGCAGAAAGAACAATTCAGAGCCTCGATTCGACTCCACATCGGCGAACATTTGTCAACAAGAACGGTCGGTCAAACGCGGGTTGTCCCTTCGATATGTCATCATGGCAATCACACCCCGAGCGCCAATCACTCTCCCACGTCTTCGAAATTGAATAAATAATAGTTTAAAAAACTAAAAAACACGCTTTTATATGCAACCGAACTAAAAATTAGAAAATAATTTTTCATTACAAAGAGTTTGTCACTTCAGAGTAAAGAGCGTGGGGTGCATTTTACTATTTTTTCATAACTTTTCCCTCATAGATATTTGCAAATAAAATAATTATAACATTTAATATATTAAGCACCCCACGCTTTTATTCTAAAGTAACAAACTCTTTGTAATGAAAAATTATTTTCTAATTTTTAGTTCGGTTGCATATAAAAGCGTGTTTTTTAGTTTTTTTAAACTATTATTTATTTTTCATTTTTAGTTCGATATGCATGTATGTATGTATGTAGTAAAATGCTTCAGTTTATTCACTAAAAATTCCTTCGCCATTTTGTCAAGAGTAGTATTAGGACACAGAGGATCTGTAAAGGAATTTATTTATCCTGGCGATGGCGGTCCTAATCAGGATAACGGGATACTGTTTTAAATTATTGCATTGTCATCGGTCCTTGATACGTGTGCAAAGTTTCAAAGAAATTGAATCGCTGGGAGTTGGTAAAATTAGGCTCAAAGATTCCGTTACATAGATAGATAGATAGATAGATACAACCCAAGCTAATAAAAGCGTGTTAAAAAGCGCGAAAGTCACGTCGGCAATAAAACTGGCAGAGAGGCCGTCGGTACGCGTTCCCTGCGATAATGTTAGGTCAAGCGGCCGCGCCACGACTCCCTTTGATACATCTTGAATCATATCCCTATCCCCAAAAGATTAACTAGGACGGTTGGGAGCAATGGCGCCTCGTTTTGTAAAGGGCACATTGAGTGCGACAACCTTTAACGTCAGCTTGTCCACACCGACGATTTTATATCTTTCTTATTGAATCTTAAACCTATAGCCGGAAATCCGTATACATTTGTAACTGAAACTTTGATTATTTTAGATATAAACATAAACACGGGTGGCAAAATTTCTTGTCGTTAAAATCGCTTATTCTCATAGGCGCAATTAGGGAGGAGGGCTAAGGGCTTAGCCCCCAAAACGGTGATTAGCCCCCCAAATTTATACTGTGTAAGGCTTTCGCGGCCATCTTCTGCTAAACTTAGTTTTTGAGCTATTCGGCCGTCCTTCTAGATTTTGTATCCTTGACGTTTTGCCAGCGCGAGTGGCTGGCACCTTCAAAAGGTCCTTAGTAGACTATTAGTAGAGTATTACGCAAGTAGTGTACCAGTAACCTTCTGAGGATGCCAACCACTCGCGCTGGCCAAACGTCAAGGATACAAAATTTACAACGACTGCCGAATTGCCCAAAAACATAAGTTTACTCCCCAAATTATTAAACATTTAAAGTAATTAGTGTCTTCGGCAAATATACTCTATAAACAGGGCTTAATCCTCCCACCAAAACCAGTGGCTAGTTGCGCCATTGCTTATTTTAGATTATTACAAAAATTATCTCATCTCACACAACCGTTTGAATATTCATGCAGGGATATGAAAAATGCAAACCGAAGAACAACGGTAAAATTTACCAGTAATGATATACAATATTACTAAATCTTAAAACTAAAAATAAAATTACTCTAAAATTTACACTCATCCATTTGTTTACTCGACAATTATCGCTTGAGAACAGCGATAATTGCATAGAATTCGAGAATTTCACTGTCATGTTTTTAATTGTTGAATTTGACAACCACATTCTAACAACAACTTTGTTTATTTAATATGTCAGTTTGGCATTTCATAAATTTTGTAAACATTTTTGTATAAATAATGTCTTGTTGTGGCACTGAATCTGTAGAGTTGTTTATTATTATTATCCTTCGTTTGATAGTTTTACTTTCTTCGAGTAATTTTTTCCTAAGTGTAGTGTATCAAAATAATCAGATAATTTAGCTTTCAAGTGTATTGCCTTTTAAAATTACCTGTTCATTCATTCACATTTTGGCAAAGAGTCCTCCTTCTTGGAGTCGAGCTCTTTCGCCAAAATATGAAAATGAACTCTAGTAGTTTTTAGGCATTACGCTTTCAAGCAAAATTATCGATAATTTTGATGCACTTGTGTAATTACCCTCGAAAACAAAAATAAAAATCTTCTTTTCTTTTACCAAATTTATTTATTACATCTTTGATGAAAATATCCTTTGTGCTTCAATTCGTTGACTATGAACGCTTAAAAGGCGTAGAAGATCTTGCGACATTGTAAAAGCAATCAAGTTTTTACACGCCCAAGGGAACGGCCAGACTGAAGAGCGCGCAGCGACAAGCGAGCGAGCGAGTTTTTCGAAACCCAGCGGGCGGGCAAATTTAACATGTACTCTTCGTATTCCAAAAACTCGCTTGCTCTCTTGTCGCACGCCCGCTCTTCAGTCTGGCCGTTCCCTTGGGCGTGTAAAAACTTGATTGCTTTTTACAATGTCGCAAGATCTTCTACGCCTTTTAAGCGTTCATAGTCAACGAATTGAAGCACAAAAGGATATTTTCATCAAAGATGTAATAAATAAATTTGGTAAAAAGAAAAGAAGATTTTTATTTTTGTTTTCGGGGGTAATTACACAAGTGCATCAAAATTATCGATAATTTTGCTTGAAAGCGTAATGCCTAAAAACTACTAGAGTTCATTTTCATATTTTGGCGAAAGAGCCCGACTCCAAAGAAGGAGGACTCTTTGCCAAAATGTGAAATGAATGAACGAGAGTAATTTTAAAAGGCAATACACTTGAAAGCTAAATTATCTGATTATTTTGATACACTACACTTAGGAAAAAAATTACTCGAAGAAAGTAAAACTATCAAACGAAGGATAATAATAATAAACAACTCTACAGATTCAGTGCCACAACAAGACATTATTTATACAAAAATGTTTACAAAATTTATGAAATGCCAAACTGACATATTAAATAAACAAAGTTGTTGTTAGAATGTGGTTGTCAAATTCAACAATTAAAAACATGACAGTGAAATTTTCGAATTCTACTATGCAATTATCGCTGTTCTCAAGCGATAATTGTCGAGTAAACAAATGGATGAGTGTAAATTTTAGAGTAATTTTATTTTTAGTTTTAAGATTTAGTAATATTGTATATCATTACTGGTAAATTTTTTACCGTTGTTCTTCGGTTTGCATTTTTCATATCCCTGCATGAATATTCAAACGGTTGTGTGAGATGAGATAATTTTTGTAATAATCTAAAATAAGCAATGGCGCAACTAGCCACTGGTTTTTGGTGGGAAGGATTAAGCCCTGTTTATAGAGTATATTTGCCGAAAAACACTAATTTACTTTAAATGTTTAATAATTTGGGGGTAAACTTATGTTTTTGGGCAATTCGGCAGTCGTTGTAATTTTGTATCCTTGACGTTTGGCCAGCGCGAGTGGTTGGCATCCTCAGAAGGTTACTGGTACACTACTTGCGTAATACTCTACTAATAGTCTACTAAGGACCTTTGAAGGTGCCAGCCACTCGCGCTGGCAAAACGTCAAGGATACAAAATCTAGAAGGACGGCCGAATAGCCCAAAAACTTAAGTTTAGCAGAAGATGGCCGCGAAAGCCTTACACAGTATAAATTTGGGGGCTAATCACCGTTTTGGGGGGCTAAGCTCCCTTAGCCCTCCCTCCCCTAATTGCGCCTATGAGAATAAGCGATTTTAACGACAAGAAATTTTGCCACCCGTGTTTATGTTTATATCTAAAATAATCAAAGTTTCAGTTACAAATGTATACGGATTTCCGGCTATAGGTTTAAGATTCAATAAGAAAAGATATAAAATCGTCGGTGTGGACAAGCTGACGTTAAAGGTTGTCGCACTCAATGTGCCCTTTACAAAACGAGGCGCCATTGCTCCCAACCGTCCTAGTTAATCTTTTGGGGATAGGGATATGATTCAAGATGTATCAAAGGGGGTCGTGGCGCGGGCCGCTTGACCTTAACATTATCGCAGGGAACGCGTACCGACGGCCTCTCTGCCAGTTTTATTGCCGACGTGACTTTCGCGCTTTTTAACACGCTTTTATTAGCTTGGGTTGTATCTATCTATCTATCTATCTATGTAACGGAATCTTTGAGCCTAATTTTTACCAACTCCCAGCGATTCAATTTCTTTGAAACTTTGCACACGTATCAAGGACCGATGACAATGCAATAATTTAAAAACAGTATCCCGTTATCCTGATTAGGACCGCCATCGCCAGGATAAATAAATTCCTTTACAGATCCTCTGTGTCCTAATACTACTCTTGACAAAATGGCGAAGGAATTTTTAGTGAATAAACTGAAGCATTTTTACATACATACATACATACATGCATATCGAACTAAAAATGAAAAATAAATAATAGTTTAAAAAAACTAAAAACACGCTTTTATATGCAACCGAACTAAAAATTAGAAAATAATTTTTCATTACAAAGAGTTTGTTACTTTAGAATAAAAGCGTGGGGTGCTTAATATATTAAATGTTATAATTATTTTATTTGCAAATATCTATGAGGGAAAAGTTATGAAAAAATAGTAAAATGCACCCCACGCTCTTTACTCTGAAGTGACAAACTCTTTGTAATGAAAAATTATTTTCTAATTTTTAGTTCGGTTGCATATAAAAGCGTGTTTTTTAGTTTTTTAAACTATTATTTATTCAATTTCGAAGACGTGGGAGAGTGATTGGCGCTCGGGGTGTGATTGCCATGATGACATATCGAAGGGACAACCCGCGTTTGACCGACCGTTCTTGTTGACAAATGTTCGCCGATGTGGAGTCGAATCGAGGCTCTGAATTGTTCTTTCTGCTGGGTTATTCGGCCAACTTGCTCTAAAATTGCTTGTGCCCCCCCCAATCCAGGCGGCGCCCATGTCCTCAATATATTTATATCACATATTACTTCATATTACTTCATATTACTTCATATTACTTCACTAAAACTTCAATATGGGTATCAAATGAAAGAGCTTGATTGGTAGAATAGATCTCAAGGGAACGGCCAGACTGAAGAGCGCGCCAGCGACAAGCGAGCGAGCGAGTTTTTCAAAACCCAGCGGGCGGGCAAATTTAACATGTACTCTTCGTATTCCAAAAATCGCTTGCTCTCTTGTCGCACGCCCGCTCTTCAGTCTGGCAGTTCACTTTGTGCTGAATGATGCCGTTGTTGATGGCATGCTTTAAAACATTTTTAAAAGTTGTTTCATTCATTTAGCTCATCTTTTGATTGATATTATTTATTCATAATTACTTCTTTGGATTTAACTAGCATTATATCGAAGAACTTATATTTAAAGTTTTACCTCTCCAACTACTTACTACGGATCACAAATTTCAAAGAAGGTACGCTACTAGGTAAAATAGCTACAATACAAGCTTTAAAAAACTAAATAAATCAAAAATTACCAACGAAAAAACTTTAAAATGCATAATTTTAAGAGTTGTCAGCAAATAAAAATTGTATTTCAAACATCTTATTAAACTTTTGCAAAAAAGTTAATAAATAGCAACCATTTGCTTAATATTTTTGAGAGTGTGCTACAAATACATAAACCCCGGGAGGGTAACCCCGGCCCCTTTCCCAGCCGGTTTTTTTTTTAATCTTTGGACAAATCACCAAGGTTTAAAGCCTAAATACTAACGTACAGTGGATGTCTTAAGCGAGGTAAGAGGGAGTTTGTTGACACGGGACTTAAATACTTGAAGATTTGGGGGAAGGAAAGACCTCCGCGGGCAGCAGGTTTCACAATCTAGAAACTCTAGGGATAAAAGAACGAAAAAAGTGTGAAGTTCGGGGCCTGTCCAGTTGGACCGTATAGGGATGCATACGCGCGGAACCACGAGTTTCTCTGTTGGGAACCATGAGTGGAGAAACTATACTGGACAATTCTTCAGAGCAGAAGCCATGGAAGTACCTATAAAAAAGCGATAAATCCCCCACAGCCCGACGATCGGCAAGAGAGGGAAGCTTTTCTGTAAGTGAAGAATCATTAATGAGACAAATAGCTCTTCTTTGAATAGAATCAAGAATGCTTAGGGTTGTGGGGGACGCCATACCATATGGGAACAATATTCCAAGGGAGGTCGGATTTGGGACACATATAATGTGTATAAATTAGAAGCGGAAAAATACTTTTGGCTCGAAAGACAAATCCAAGCTTTTTGAAGCTGCCGTGGCTATAGATACAATGTGTTTATGCCAGTTAAGGTTACTTTCAAATGTGACGCCCACAAGATTGAAGGTGTCTTTGCTCTGTAAAACTTGGCCGCTCATAAATAGAGGATGAGTATTTGATGACGTGACAAGGAACATGATTGTTTTTGGATGCATTAAAATGGACGAGATTTTTGGCGCCCCAATCCAATATTAAATTAAGATCCTGCGAAAGAGATATCTGCATCGCTCTGCGTTTGTTTTCCAAGTCAGGTTTAGTGATAGGTTTAGGAACCTGAAAACTGGAGTGAAGGGTACTATCGTCGGCGAAATTATGAATGGAATTAGTTGTGGACGAGAGAAGGTCGTTGATGTGAAGAAGAAACAATGTTGGTGCCAGAACTGAGCCCTGAGGGACTCCAGCATTTACTTGGTGAAAGCTTGAAGAATGGCCGTCCACAATAACTGATATACGTCGATCAGATAGATAACTAGAGAGCCAAGTACAGAGTTTAGTTGAAACACCATAGGAGGGAAGTTTATTAAGAAGTGCGGCATGCCAGACCTGGTCAAAAACTTTGGATATATCAAGAGCAACGATCTGGGACTCACCTAGAAACTCAAGAGACTTATTCCAACAGTTTGATACGAAGAAAAGAAGATCTGCTGTAGAGTTTTTGTGGCGAAATCCATACTGCCTGTCATGCAAAATTTTGTGTTTTTCTAAGTACTTAAGAATTTGTGAATTAATTAATTTTTTCCATTACTTTACAAAGAACTGAGAGAATTGAAATTGGTCTATAGTTAGATGGAAGGGATTTAGATCCTTTCTTGGGAATAGGTTGAACACGTGCAGCTTTCCAGCTCTCCGGAAAGATACCTGTGTCGTAAGAAATTCGAAAGAGCCGAGTTAAGATTGGTGCATTTTTTTAAAACGATTGCTGGTATGCCATCCAGCCCAGACGATTTCATGATGTTAAGGAAGGAAAAGATACGCTTAATGTGTTTTACTTTAAAAATAATATCGGGCCCGTGATTAAGGAATCATTAATTTTTGGATTTTTATGAATTTTGTTTTTACGAAGTTTTGAATAGAACTTAACCAGTCACCACACATTCACAAAGTATTTTGTTAAAATCGCCGGTATTTTAGTAAACTGAACCCCTTTTCATTTAAATTGTTTTCCCTTAAATTTCACTGAATTAGGAATATAAATAGCAGGCACGTCTGTTATTTACGTGCGTGATCTCTGACTTCTGCTCGACTGACAATGCGGTGAGGTATTTGGTGTTTTGTCGAGATAAAATGTCACGTGTCAACAATTTTCAAAGGGGTACGAAGTATTTCATACTAAGTCGAGTAGAAGGGAAATGCGGCAACATATTTATGCTAAATTGGTTATCTTATATGTTCTTAGTTTCTATGGTAGTAATAGGATAAAATGTAGGAAAATAAACGGGGTTAAAGGAAGCACATTTAATATATCTATTTTCCTAACAAGTTTATAAAGTAATAGTAAAATAGGTAATAGTTTGATATAGCGGTTTTCGCTATTATAAAAGATTTTCGAAAAATTCTTTTTCAGGGCGTTTCTATAGATCAATTATGACACAAATCTGTGTGCTCGTTTTTCAAAATCCATTTCTATAATTTATTATTAATAAAAACATTTACGGGACGGTGGAGTGAACAGGGGTGCTGGGTGGAGACAAAACAGTATAAATCCAAGGTCAAACACAAGAAAACATTAATATACTGCACTCGGGGCACATGAAAAATGTAAATTAATTTTGAAAAGCATTAAATTTTTCGAAAAACTATCCCACACATATGAGATATCTCGTTCGCCATTAATTAAAAGAGGAAAATAGGCGCATTCAATTTGGTCAGCTGATAACACGAAGTTCGTCATTATGAAAATGACAGTCTTGATAGAAGCAGCGTTGCCAAACTTCTTATGAAGAATTAACACCAAGGCTATTTCGAGGTTTATCCACCATTTCCATAAGAAACAATGGTATTTTTTGTAGAAATGCCTCCTTCTTTATGTTTCGGTATTTTTATTTTTTCTCTGCAAAGTATAATAGGAAGAAAGAATAACTTAATTTTTCATTAGACTTTTGTCCTGTATCTTCCTTTTTTTAAGCTATTGACACTTTCTCACTCTATATGGCAACATCGCAAGACATTTACAGTTCTATTGCAAACTCTTCTTTTAATGCAGTGACAGCCATAGCGGGATTGTTGTACTATTATTTATTTTTAATTTTTTTAAACAATTTTTTGGGCATTTTTGTAAACAGAAAGTGCGGTGTGTAGTGTGAAATTTTTAGATGTGTTGAATATTATATTTTTTTCACGACCGTATAGGGAAGGTCCCGTACCTTGAGCCAATTTTTTTAGAATCGTGTATCTTAAAACCTGTTTGGAATTAGTTGTGTCACAATAATTTGTGTTGTTTCTATAACACTAATAGGGTAATTTTTTGGTGTAAAATAAACACAATATTTTTTTCTTTTTTTTATTAGGCTTTAATTTTTTATGTGCAAATCGGCTTAAGGTACAACAGGGTTGATACCTTGAGCCAGCCGTATTGTACCTTAAGCCGTACCATAAAAAAGTAAAAACATATAATTTAAATCATTTATTTAGATCATTGATCAAAAAACTTAAAGTAATAACTACGAGAAAACTAAAAATAGCAAAAAATATTTGAACATCCTTAAAACTATTCAACTTTGAAAGATATATAAAGTAATTATTTAAGCTAAATTTTTATATATAATTTAAAAAGTTATATAAATCCCATTTTTTAGTGCAGATGCGTCAAGTTTTAAAAATAATTTCTCCCTTGTTTATATGACAAATTATGTATTACATTTTAATAAATACGTATATAAAAACAATAAAGTTTGTGTAAAATATGAAAATTAAAAACACCGATATACGCGTAAAATTGGCCCAAAAATATTATCATAACATAACCGAAAAATACGAGAATATCAGAAAACATGAATATTTATGTGTTTTCCATTGCTGAAATATCCGTGACGATTAAAAAGAATATTTTATACACATGTAAAATACCCATAATTAAAGGGGAGATTTTTTACATGCAAAAAAATAAATATTTATCTTATATGTTTAATGAAAAGAGTCAACGAGTATCATGTAACTTTTTTAAAATACCCCAAAAGACAGGGTGATTCTTATTTACTATAAAACTGGGTTATTCTTTAGGTTATTTTATAAAAAGAGTTTTTATTGACAAATAATATCAACAAAGAGTTTTATTGTTTTGAAAGACACATTGTTAAATTATAAGGATATTAAAGATCCCAAATATTTTTTTATCTTTGGACAATCCACGAAGGCTGAAAGCCTAAATACTAACGTACCGTGGGTGTCTTAAGCAGGGTAAGAGGAAGTTTGTTAACACGGGACTTAAAAACTTGAAGATTTGGGGTGGAAGGAAAAACCTCCGCTGGCAGCAGGTTCCACAGTCTAGAAACTCTAGGAACAAAAGAACGAACGAAATGGGAAGTTCGGGGCCTGTCCAATTGAACCGTATAGAGATGCATACGCGCGGCACCACGAGTTTCCTTGTTGGGAGCCGCAAGAGGAGGGACTATACTGGACAATTCGTCGGAGCAGAAGCCGTAAAAGTATCTATAGAAGAGCGATAGATCTCCCACAGCTCGACGATGGGCAAGGGAAGGAAGTTTTTGAGTAACTAAAGGATCATTAATAAGACGAACAGCCCTTCTTTGAATAGCATCAAGGATGCTGAGGGTTGTAGGGGATGCCATTCCCCAGACATAAGAACAATATTCCAGAGAGGATCGAATTTGGGACACATACAAAGTGTATAAATTGGAAGGAGAAAAATACTTTTGGCTCGGAAAAGAAATCCAAGCTTTTTTGAAGCCGCGGTGGCTATAGATACAATGTGTTTATGCCAGTTAAGGTTATTCTCAAATGTGACGCCCACAAGGTTAAATGTGTCCCCGCTCTGCAAAACCTGACCACTCATAAGCAAAGGATGAGTGTTTGATGATTTTTTCGCGACAAGGAACACGATTGTGTTTTGGATGCATTAAATTGAACGAGATTTTTTTGGCGCCCCAATCCAATATCAAATTGAGATTCTGTGAAAGAGATATCTGCATCGCCCTGCGTTTGCTTTCCAGGGTTGAGAGATTGGTTTAGGACCTGAAAAGTAGAGTGAAGGGTACTATCGTCAGCATAACTATGAATGGGATTGGTTGTGGAAGAAAGCAGGTCGAGAAGGTCAAGAATATTCAGATTCTCCTAAATGATAAAATTACGGGCATAAAGCATAAAAGCACAACACGAAAAAAAATCATATATCCCATTAAAAAAATATAGATTAATTACTTTGTTGTTTTTTTTTACAAAATTTGAAATATCTATCTAGCTAAATGGCAAATATATGGTTTGGTGCTATTTTGCTAGAGCAATTTTCTCTGGGTAATTTTACCCGATAACGCAATTTTTTCTTTAAAATTGCAATTTTTTTTCAAAACCTTACAAAACATGATATTTTAATAATGCATAATTAGGTACAAATAAATCACGTACATTTTAATATATTAGTAACTATGAAAATAAAAACTTATGTGTATTACTAACATTTAAATTTGTACAGAAAAAAAAATTAATTAACCTGGTTCAAAAACGCTTTTGATGACTGAAGGATTAAGAGCGGTTTCACGGAGCGCAAATCAGCTAAGTTAGCATTTTGGCTTTAATGTTTCTATTAAGTGATAGGTATCGGATCAATTATAGGTATTGTTTAGAAATTATGACAGGAAACGTCATTACCAGCTGGGCAGGGCTTCCCGGACCTCCCTCAAATGTACAATGTGTGGCATTTTGCAGGTTAATAGCGAGTTGAAGGAGTTTTTTTGTTGTGGAAATATTGGTGTTCGCGGAATGTGTTTCCACCACCTCTCGAGTTGACATGGCCGAGACAAAATTTTCTTGTAAACATAAAGTTCATGAAAATACTTCATTGTGTTGTATGGTTTGAAATATTCCTATTCCTATGCCTATTTGAAAAAAGTACTTTTTGCGCGCAAGTAAAAAAGTATTAAATGATGTTTAACAAATAAAAAATCCTTTTTTAAAAACCTATTATCAAACTTTCTGCTTCCAACAAAAAATATTGATGAGATTTAAGATTTATGGCAAAAAGTGTTCATTCCAACTAGAAAATCCATTCGAATAACGACCTTTATTTTAAGTCTGATATTTCTATCTCGACGATATCCGCTTTAATAAAATAAAGATATACTGAAATAACAGTTTTAATAAAATACACGTTTTCAGACCGAACTAAAATTTATCTCGCGAGAAATTTTCAGTAAAAGGAGGTTTTTGATTTAGGATTTTAATCCATAGTGATACAGTCTGTCCCAGGATATGTGTTACAAGAGGACAAATGGACAAAAATTCTTGAATTTTAAAACGGCATTGTGGGAAAACTGCTCGCATGGTGTAAAACCATTTAATCAGAAATTTTACTTTAATCGGTAATATAAAGGGCAAGTTATAACTATAAATCTGTGGTAAGATGGCAAAATCCGATATTCACCTTTTAATAAAATGTTCAGAAGAAATATTTTTAACTTTGATGCGTCCTAAAAAATCACAATTTCAATACAATTTTTTTAATCTTTGGACAAACCACGAAGGCTAAAAGCCTAAATACTAACGTACCGTGGGTATCTTAAGCAGGGTAAGAGGAAGTTTGTTGACACGGGACTTAAATACTTGAAGATTTGGGGGAAAGGAAAGACCTCCGCGGGTAGCAGGTTCCACAACCTAGAAGCTCTAGGGATAAAAGAACGAACAAAGTGGGAAGTTCGGGGCCTGTCCAGTTGGACCGTATAGGGATGCATACGCGCGGCACCACGAGTTTCTCTGTTGAGAACCGTAAGTGGAGGAACTATACTGGACAATTCTTCTGAGCAGAAGCTATGGAAGTACCTATAAAAAGCGATAAATCCCCCACAGCCCGACGATTTGCAAGAGAGGGAAGCCTTTCTGTAAGTGAAGGATCATTAATGAGACGAATAGCTCTTCTTTGAATAGAATCAAGAATGCTTAGGGTTGTGGGGGACGCCATGCCCCAGATATGAGAACAATATTCCAAGGGAGGTCGGATTTGGGACACATATAAAGTGTATAAACTAGAAGGGGAAAAATACTTTTTGGCTCGAAAGAGAAATCCAAGCTTTTTGAAGCTGCCGTGGCTATAGATACAATGTGTTTATGCCAGTTAAGGTTACTTTCAAATGTGACTCCCACAAGATTAAAGGTGTCTTCGCTCTGTATAACTTGGCCCCTCATAAGTAGAGGATGAGTATTTGATGACTCTTTTCGCGACAAGGAACATGATTGTGTTTTGGATGCATTAAAATGGACGAGATTTTTAACGCCCCAATCCAATATTAAATTAAGATCCTGCAAAAGAGATATCTGCATCGCTCTGCGTTTGTTTTCCAAGTCAGGTTTAGTAATGGGTTTATGAACCTGAATACTGGAGTGAAGGGTACTATCGTCGGCGAAACTATGAATGGAATTAGTTGTGGACGAGAGAAGATCGTTGATGTGAAGAGGAAACAATGTTGGTGCCAGAACTGAGCCCTGAGGAACTCCAGCATTTACTTGTTGAAAGCTTGAAGAATGGCCGTCCACAATAACTGATATACGACGATTAGATAGATAACTAGAGAGCCAAGTACAGAGTTTAGTTGAAAGACCATAGGAGGGAAGTTTATTAAGAACAACAATGCTTAAATTTGTAACTTATTTTTTCTTTAGCTTACCCACTTAAATAGGTATTTATATTTAGTAGAGAACATACTTACAAACTTAACTTAATATTTTTTGTAAAAATATTTAAAAATATTAAATCTATAACTTTACATTTCCTGCTATATCCATTCCTGCTCAAATAAAGACAACAACTAGACACATTGTATTCTATAAACCTTATAAATCTGACGTTATAAGCTTCTTTATCTTTATTCTGTATTATGTAAGAGCGCCAAAAATGTTTAATTATTACTGAGATCCCACATGCTGTAATGTATCTCTTTCACTTAATTAGTCACATCGAAAATAAGTCAACTGTATAATTTACCCCTTTATGATACACCGTTTGTTAAAAGCGGTCTTTTATTTATACAGGGTGTTTCCTAATTGAGGTAAAAAAATATAGGCTTATTTATAAGCTTATTTTTTAAAAAATATATTTTTTAAACATAAGTTGGCAAATGTTTCAATCTCAACATAAAGAGTATTAAACTTTTTAAAAATCTAAAATTTCGGAAACACTTTTTAGAACAATTTGTTAATTCTCCTTATTTAATTTGGTATTTGTTGTTATGGCTACATAGCTGCTAATAAGAAACTATATCATTTAATTTTTTAAAACAAAAACTGTCCTAATGTTTCTTTATGATTTAGACATGTGAAATTTAGTGAATTTTCTTTCTTTTCTGAAAAACTAAGCAAGCTACGTTAAAATATTAAGTTACGTAAAAGTTGTATCTTTATTTGCCTAATATAAAAAGATATAAAAGTTGCACACAAATTGATGGCGTATATTAGTTTTGTCACAAATACTTGCTCATGTGCCACCCAAAGAGCCACTAGATTTAAGATATTTAATTAAGTTAAGGCTTATTAAGCTTCTTACGGTTGTTATTAACACTGCCAAATTTTATTGAAATCAAATTAGAAACATTATCGAAACTATGTTTATTTAAACTTTTTCATAGAATTAGCTTAGAAATAAGCCAGTTAAGCTATAACTTTGGCATAACCATTTTTATTTGCTGTTAACAAGTTAAAAGTTTTTGAAAAAAATGCATTATTTTTAATCGCTCTGTATGATGTGATCTTTAAAGGGAGTAATCACAGTTGGAATAAAATTATTTTTATTATTGTGTTCCGCTTTATATGAGTATACCTGATATCTTAAATATAAATAAATAAATTATGCGATTTTGCTCAAATTTTGAGGGTGATTGTATCTTGGAGTAATGAAGTATTTGGTATAGTAAAAACTTTGATTCACCATTGGTGTGCAGTCTTTGGGGGTAAAAAGACTTGGTTTTTCAGGACAAGGATGTTAGAGACTGTTCTATTTTTTTTCTGCCAGAATTAGAATCAACATCCCCAAAAACCCCTTAATTCATATTTTCAAAATTTCAAGGAGCAATTTTTTTATATTTTTCCAAAAAGCCTTTTTTCATCCCCCAACACCACATGCTCCTTTGCTAATAAAAATCTTTACTGAATCAAATGCTCACTTTTAACTTAACCATTGGCGTGCGGTGTTTGGAGATGTAGAAAAAACTTTTTGGGAAAATCATATTAAAAAAAATGACGGTTGTCATTTTAAAAATATGAATTGGGGGTTTTGGGAGATGCTAACTCTAAATCTGTTACCCCCAACCAATAAGTAATTAAAGTATTCACTATGCTGAATACTTCAATTCGCCAAGATACAATTACTATTAAAAATTTTTTGTTTAAAAATTAAACAAGTAAGTAATAAAAATGTATTAGTAATGGTAATATATCACAAAAAGATCAGCAGTATAATACCAAATTGGTATTTATAGAAAAATTATACTAAATATAAATGTTATTAATTATTATTATTAAATGCTTTTCAAAATTTTCTACTAAATACTTATGTCTTTGGTCTGACTACATATATTTGTAAATAGAAAAGCTTTGTTCTACATCAACAGACGTGATTGAGGCATATTTTCTTAAACTACCTAGTAAACTTGTATTTACATTAAAATTTATACAATGTCACCAGAGATAACTTTAGCCACATTTAAAACAAATATATCCTTTATTTCTCTCTAATACATTTTTAAGTTTTTCTCTTATTTTTCTCCCAATAGTACCACTAACACTATAAAAATATGTTTGCAATGGATTGATTAAATTTAAAGATTTTAATAATGACAACTTATTTAATTCCAACTTTAAAATAACATCCAAAACACAAGTATTGCTTTAAATAAATACTAGTTGTTGAGGCAGTAATTTATTTTTTGTCATATGTTTGGCATCAAGAACTGCTTGGCAATTTTCATCAGACAATTCAATAATTAACTGCTTTATGTCACTAAAATGTTTGCAATAAAAAGTGCCGCTTCCAACTTTCCCATCTTGTTATTATTGGTTGAGGGGAAGTGGAATATTCGGTAGTATGTTCTAACAGTCTTACCGAAAAATATATCCTACTTGGGGGATATTGTTGTCTAAAATATGCATTTAATGTTAGTTTCTTAAAAAACGTGCAAAAACAGAATTTTTGCCTAAAGTAACGTATGTCCTAAAAGTTTTGGCACAAAACTCATTGTCTTTAATTTTAACAAAAACAAAATCATATCAAGTTGCCTTTGAAAACAAAAGTTTATTTACTCCATTTACTGTCAGTTGAGATTTATTTATTTTGAAGTTTTCGCTTTAAGATGTCGTATAAATTAGAAATAAGAAAAAGTATCTACAAGTTAGTTGGGCGTATACCCAAAGCTAAAATCTGTCGAGAATTCCAGAAACATTTCACGCAGAACCATTTATAGAACAATAGCTGAGTGCGAGCAGGGAATACCATGTCTGAATCTCCCAAAAGTGGAAGACCACGTGCATTAACCGCACAGAGGTCAGAGAGATTGGTGAGAAGAGCAAAAACCAGATTGGAATGTCAACGAAGAGACTGGCTAGGCAATACAGATCTTCTAAGAGTACGATATCGTTGGAATTGAGGAGGAATGGTCTTAAATACCGAAAGAGAAGTAAGTGCCCCAAATACTCTCACGCGCAGCTTCTTCGTATACCAAGATGTTGTCGTCAACTGAGGCGGGTACATTTTGCCAATGAAAAAATCATTTTTTAGATGACGAAAAGTATTTCACTTTGAGTAATTCTGAAATGAAGGGAAACAATGGATTTTATACGGACAACGTAGAGGAATGCCCTGACAATGTTAGATACAAACATAAAGCGAAATTTGCAGATAAAATCCTTGTCTGGTGCGCAATTTCTAACAGGGGTGTATCCCGACCTTTTGTGGGAAGAGTGAGGGGTGAAGCTTTGAATAGTCAGAGCTATATTGATAACTGCCTTTCCAAATTGCTTCAGTTTGTCCGCAAACATCATGCTAATGACGATATCATGTTTTGGCCAGACCTAGCATCATGCTATTACTCAAGAGATACCCAAAACTGGCTTCGACAACACCACATACCTTTTGTTACCAAAAACGATAATCCTCCAAACTTGCCGCAGACTCGCCCATTAGAGGATTTTTGGGCTATACTGTCTAGAAAGGTTAATCATGGAGGCTGGGAAGCACAAGATGAGGAACAATTAAGACGGCGAATTTACGAGAAATTAAGAGAAATTGAACTGAATTCCGTCCAGGACCTCATGAGAGACATTCGAAGAAATTTGCGTCTGGTAGAGGAGAATGGGCCACTCCACATAATTCGATAGTATAGTTTAGTTAAGTATTGAGTTGTAATTTATGATAACTAGTTAGTGTTTAAATAAATTTCTTTATAAAAAAAAACCGATAAATATTGTGTGCCAAAACTTTTAGGACATACGTTAAGCAAAATATGCAACTTGCATAAATGGTCTTCTCTATTTATATCGGGGTGAACTCATTTAAAGCGGGACACACTGTATACATAAGATGTAACACGCTACAAAAACGACTTAATAAAAACTTCACAAAATACGTCCGATTCAGATAAATGTTTCGAACGTGTAGTGTGTTATAAAATTCAATCGCTTTTTCTATTAAAGCCGATATAGCCAAGGCGAAGATTTTAGATGTGAAACAAAATTTGGTAATATAAATGCTTATTTGGTGTAATTCCTATAATTACAATGGGTTCGGAAAAATGTGGTGTATCTTCCGAATATTAAAAAAATACGTGAACAAAATTATAGGTTATACAATGCGATTCAAAAATCTATTACAAATCTGGCAGTGACTCTGCATGATAAAATATTGGTACAGCTTCCAGTCTAAGATCCGAATAGGAAGCAATCTGCGCCCATCTGTTTACTGGATAAAAAGTATTATATATTAACTTTTTTATTTTTAGATTTTTTGCTACGCTTTCACACCATTACCGAGCTAAATTGCACATTTCATGTTTTTAGGTCATCTGTAAGTGGGTGCGGTTTTTGATCTATATGTCAGTCAGTGAGTCAGTCAGTGACAAATTGACGACTTCTGGACCTTCATATCTTTATGACAGTTTGAGCCAGCCTTTTGTTGTCATTATGGACTATGACGTAGTTTTGAGTGTTTACGTTTAATAGGTTTTGAGTTATGGAGGGCTCAACTATGGCACCAAGTGGTTCGTGTAATGTTACATGCGGCGCTGTAACCAGTTCTTTTGCTTGGACTTGGCTTGACACGCTGCTGTGAGTTATGAGATAATACCTACTTGGGAATCAAATAATGGAAAAAATAAATTTACGGCTCAATTTTTGGGATTTACTCTAGTTTAATAAAGAACAACTTAAAGGCCTCGAATCGGTCTTTAAAAAAACTTGATAGACAATAAACTAGCTATGAAAACTTAAAAATTATAATAAAATGCATAGTATCTTGACATTAATGGAATAAGTCTCTTGAGTTTCTAGGTGAGTCCCGGATCGTTGCTCTTGATATATCCAAAGCTTTTGGCCAGGTCTGGCATGCCGCACTTCTTAATAAACTTCCCTCCTATGGTCTTTCAACTAAACTCTGTACTTGGCTCTCTAGTTATCTATCTGATCGTCGTATATCAGTTATTGTGGACGGCCATTCTTCAAGCTTTCACCAAGTAAATGCTGGAGTCCCTCAGGGCTCAGTTCTGGCACCAACATTGTTTCTTCTTCACATCAACGACCTTCTCTCGTCCACAACTAATTCCATACATAGTTTCGCTGACGATAGTACCCTTCACTCCAGTTTTCAGGTTCCTAAACCCATCACTAAAACTGACTTGGAAAACAAACGCAGAGCGATGCAGATATCTCTTTCGCAGGATCTTAATTTAATATCGGAATGGGGCGCCAAGAATCTCGTCCACTTTAATGCATCCAAAACATAATCATGTTCCTTGTCGCGAAGAGAGTCATTAAATACTCATCCTCTACTTATGAGCGGCCAAGTTTTACAGAGCAAAGACACCTTCAATCTTGTGGGCGTCACATTTGAAAGTAACCTTAAACTGGCATAAACACATTGTATCTATAGCCACGGCAGCTTCAAAAAGCTTGGATTTCTTTTTCGAGCCAAAAGTATTTTTCCGCTTCTAATTTATACACTTTATATGTGTCCCAAGTCCGACCTTCCTTGGAATATTGTTCCCATATCTGGGGCATGGCGTCCCCCACAACCCTAAGCATTCTTGATTACATTCAAAGAAGAGCTATTCGTCTCATTAATGATCCTTTACTTACAGAAAGGCTTCCCTCTCTTGCCCATCGTCGGGCTGTGTGGGATTTATCGCTTTTTTATAGGTACTTCCATGGCTTCTGCTCTGAAGAATTGTCCAGTATAGTTCCTCCACTCACCCCAACAGAGAAACTCGTGGTTTCGCGCGTATGCATCCCTATACGGTCCAACTGGACAGGCCCCGAACTTCTCACTTTGTTCGTTCTTTTATCCCTAGAGTTTCTAGATTGTGGAACCTGCTGCCCGCGGAGGTCTTTCCTTCCCCCAAATCTTCAAGTATTTAAGTCCCGTGGGAACAAACTCCCTCTTACCTCGCTTAAGACACCCACGGTACGTTAGTATTTGGGCTTTAAACCTTCGTGGTTTGTCCAAAGATAAAAAAAAATCTTTAGAATCCTGCGTTTAAAAGCACCCGGTACATTTTTATTACTTAACTGGAGGTATTTTTTTTAAATATTTTATTATTAAAATTGTGTAAACTAAAGCCTCTATACCATAAGTTTATACATGACACTATTTAATTAAAATAGGATTGGTATTATTAATATTAATTATAGTAATAGAGAAATAGTAAGTTTTATTCAGATGTATAATAATTTATGTTAACACCAAACCCAAATGCAATTTCTGTCAGCTCAATGCATTCGTTAGGCAAGTCAGCAGTACATAACTTCTTAAGTGGGACCATTATGCAGCTCTTGCTTATGTACACCACGTTTATTCTGGTCCCTGCTTATGGTAAGAGATATTTGATGTACTCCTGAGTTTAACGCGAATATGCAATAATAAAGTTTAAATGTTTGTCTGGTGAGTTTAACTGGGTTTCCCAAATTAAGGGAATTTGCTGTTTAAAACAGAAGTAATATACATTTTTAATTAAAAATTTAATTAATAAATAATATTGAATTATAAATCAACGTCAACAAATTAGAAATAGTTCTTTTTTATATTTTAGTTTTTCGCCATATTGCATTTATTTTTTAATCCAGTTGATATTCGGCACACAAATCGAGCTCTGCTGATTCTAAAATTTTAAGACAAAAGTCCTTTTTTAAATACCGCCAGAGGGCACTTTACCTAAAACTTAAAAATTTATTTACATCATAACTTTTTATTTTGACAGATATCGCAACGCTGGGAGCCTCTTTTTATAGACAATCAAAAACCTAAAAATACGGCACTCTTTATTAAAGTCGATAAACCTCACCGTTTAGGCACCAATAGACATCAAAGTTTTCATCAATTTCAATCAAATTACCTACATACATACAGGGTGTCCAGTAACTCAACCGACAAACTTTACAGGGCGATTATTTAACAGAAAATAAGAAAAAAACTTCATATAAAAATATGTCCTAAACGTTTTAGTTTTTGAACTATGGTGTGTTAAATATTTAAAAAAAATATTTTTAACACCCCGTAGTTCAAAAACTAAGAGGTTTAGGACATAAGTTTATATGAAGTTTTTTTCTTATTTTTAACACGCTTTTATTAGCTTGGGTTGTATCTATCTATCTATGTAACGGAATCTTTGAGCCTAATTTTTACCAACTTCCAGCTATTCGATTTCTTTGAAACTTTGCACACGTATCAAGGACCTATGACAATGCAATAATCTGCAAAAAGTATCCAGTTAAGTTCCAGCATTTTCCAGGAAAACCGGAAAAGTGAAAATTCGTACGTTCTGGCGGAGGCGCCAGAGTAGACAATTGAATAATCGAACTTGACAACATTTGCCGACGGGTTGGGGACCGGGATAAGGTTGCAACACCTTAGTTAAACAAGCGTGCGTCCACCCATAGGACGCAACCCCTCGGCAAACGACAGGAAGACCATGGGGTTAACAAGAACCCACGTTAAACGGGTACAAACCCCGTTACATGCAGACCAACCTGAAACTTAGATTACGAAATAGTTCGTGAAACATTTCAATATCACATGACCACAGAAAACTAATTGATATATCGAACTAAAAAATAAAAATAAATAATAGTTTAAAAAAACTAAAAAAACACGCTTTTATATGCAACCGAACTAAAAATTAGAAAATAATTTTTCATTACAAAGAGTTTGTCACTCCAGAATAAAAGCGTGGGGTGCTATATTGTTTTGTATTTCAAAAAAAAAAAATTATTATAACGTTTAATATATTAAGCACCCCACGCATTTATTCTGAAGTGACAAACTCTTTGTAATAAAAAATTATTTTCTAATTTTTAGTTCGGTTGCATATAAAAGCGTGTTTTTTAGTTTTTTTAAACTATTATTTATTTTTTTGTTGTAGAATCGTTTGATTGTATTAGATTTTAAAGTTATGTTTACATTCCAAAAAATAATAGGCTATATGTGTTTTCGTTGTCACCTGTATACTACTCAATGATTATATCATATAAACTTAATATCATTGCAGTTTAATAATTTAAAAACAAGACAATGTAATCAAATAAATTGAATTATTTAATGAATTATACACATTTGTCTGACTCGTTTCTAATGCCTCTGACAATACATTTTTCTTTCTGATTGATGTGCCAGTTTGCCGTTTTATTACAACAGAATTTAAAAAATATCGAACATGTAAATTGCCCTAACAGAGACAAGTTATATGATTGACATATATTTATTGAAATTTAGTTATGCCTAGTTCCAAACATCATGCATTAAATTAAATGTCATTTCACAGCATTATGAACATACAAATTGCTACAATTTCGGAAAACCGAATCTAGGAGACAGTAGAATACCAAAGTGGTTAATTAAAGATAAAATTGTGCATTAAAAATATCAATAACATGTTTTTAAATAAGGTAAAATGTCTAAGTAAATGCTTAAACCTAAATTTAAAAAAAGCAACAATTAAACTTGCTTTTTAACAAAAAACTATGATCTGTTACAATATCGCTTTTGGTAACCTCGTGCATGGCTAAGGTTAACTAGCTCTATACTTTGGAACGATGAATTAAGAAAAATACCTGTATAAGAAATGTATTGTGAAGACCCTGTATAGGGGGTATATGGGTTTTAATAATATTAATATTTATTAAATTATTTTGGTATTAAAGAAATCACATCCAAAAAATTAAAACAAATAATCAAGAAAATAGTGCAAGATTTTTTGTCACCAAACAATAACAGAGTCTAGGTCATATTATTTTATTCAGGGTCAACAACGTGCTAAGTCACCAAAATACTGAGTTCAACTTTGTATATATACCGAAATTGTCCTAATAATGGAGAGAAAAGAGATTAGAAAAAATGTTAAATAAGAAGTAGGTTGTAAAAGTGAAGTCAAGTAAAAAGTTAAAGTTTTAGTTAAGCCCCGTACGGGCTACCCCTAGTGGGGGTATGCCCGTACTAAATTAAGTTAGTCAAATAAGTTAAGTTGGTTTTTAAAAAATGTAAAGTTAGTTTTGATGGTCCACAGGTCTCATGGTCCCAAGAAGATAGTTCCATATGGTACATTTGTCCCAGTGACGTAAAGTAGGCCCTATATGATATGTATTCAAAGTCTACGTCACAGTATTATGTTGGTTTAAAAAGTCGGTAACCCCGGTTACCACAATAAAAATAGTAATTTATGTTACAAGTGCATAAAGTGATTTTACGAATAGGAAGTTGACAACACGAGCCGTTAGGCGAGTGCGGCAATCCCATGAGTAAAAAAGACACTTTGTGCATGTGTTACATACTTTTTTTTCCACGACCGTATAAAAATTTCCCAAAATACCATTTTATATAGGTCTTATTTATCTAAACCTCTTAATTTTAATTTTTGGAGCACAGCCATTATATTGCAACACAAATTCATAGCTTTCCTATTTTTTAAGAAATAATTATCCTCTTCATAACTATGCACTAATTATTTAATTTTAAATTTTTTTATGTACTTACTTTTTGTAGAAATAATTCTAAAACAATATAAATTCCTTTTCAATTTCTTAGTCATTCAAATTCAAAATTAATGACTATTAATTTTTAATAATTTCTATTAAATTTATTTGCAAACTGTCAAATTTTAAAACTAGGGACACATGAACTAAAAGAAATAATGACGAAATCAAAGGTACCTTGACCGTTTGGTTCAGTTAATGTTGCGTTTACTATTAAATTACATAAATCGATTAAGTTTATTGTAGTAGTCATTGAAACAAAACACGAATTTAAAGTGTGAAAAAAGCTTCGAAGTGGTAAAAAAGTTACTTTTTTAACACTTTATATAGTGTACTAAAATGGAGTACTTTAACTTCATATTAACGATTTAAAAAACAGCATTTTTTAAGGGTCTTAAAAAAATGTATTTTATTGGTTAAATGAAAAGGAAAAAATTTGGGATTAGGGATAAAAATAGGATATTAATATATGATTTGAAATTTGACGATTTCGTTCATTACTTTGCAAAGAACCAGAAAGAGAATGTTTATAGTTCTTATAGGTGACAAACCTTTGGCAAAAAAATTAATATTTTTTTGCTATGGTAAATATTTATTTAAATAAATTAAAACTATTACGGGGTGTTTAAACTTCTATGTCACTTGGCATAATTTAAAAAACAGTTCATATGCAAAATACTTTTATTTAAAGAAGGGAAATAAAATAAGCTGCGATAAGTATCTGGCAGCTTCATATCTTTGAAGTGTAAAAGTCGCTTTAAGGTTAAGTGGATTTCCAGTCAAGGCATATGGAAAAAGAGATACTTGACACAAAAAATCTTTATGAGGAAAAAAAAGGAATTTCTGATTATTTTTTTTTATCAGGCTAGCCCTTTTTGTCTTGCCTGGGGTTTCATTTTGGTTTGGTATTGTTGGATATTTGTTGAAAGAAATATAGACACTTTATTATTATTTATACTTAAATACTGTGAACACCTAGTATAAAAAAATATACATTTTGGGAATTTTAAAATAAGTATTATTTTAATTAGGTTACTTAACATTGGGAATTTTGCTAAATAAAGATATACGTGAGGTGTCAAGGTTTTAAAAGTATAAATTTAACAATTTTCTAGGTTACTCTTATAATAATAAAATAAAAACATTAAACAAACTGGGTCGCGTAGAAATGCAGAAACAAACACTGGAAAATTTAATATTTAAAGAGAACACAATTTTAAGAAGGGGGTAGTAGAATCCTGACTTTGAAAAAAATACTGGGTGTTCCCATTATCCAGATAGTTTAAGGAAAGAAAGGGGGATGTTTATGTTAGAAATATTATACTGGTAAAGTTGTAATTTTATTTGGTGCAAAAATATATATTTTTTATTTATTTTTTAAAAGTGAGTTTAAAGTGTCCAATACCCCATCCGAGTTACGCACCCCAGGCGACGTATTTGGCTAAAGAAAAATACGTTGTCACAATACTTATAGGCTGTTATTAGTAATTTTTTATTTAGAAAATTTAATAGTTTAAAAAGCTAATTTATTTTGTGTTAAACTGACAACTTTAGTACCTCAAAAGGGTAGGGAGCGAGTGTGCAAAATAAATTTAGGACCTAATTTTTAGGTATAATTAACATCCACATGATAAGATTTTCAGATTACTTTTTTTTAGGGCCTTTCGCTAGTCTTTAAAAAAAACATTCTAAAAAATAGAATTGTAACCAAAAATTTAAAAATTAATATAAAAAAAAACAATTTCTTTATGTAGTGGCAGGGAAGCTCAAAAGGGCATTTCGGGATTTACTACAGCGCGGCCGATTGAAATACCGGAGTACCCAGTTAAGTACTTCCACCAAATATGAGTTCCGTATACACGGCCGATCGTAAAAAACAAAAATACATCCATCAGAAATTTTTGAGCGCGTAAGATTAGGATAAGGTATGTTAATTACATGCTAAACAGTGTGTACTCTACTAATTTTTTTATTTTAAAGAAAATAATATAAAGATTACAAAAATATATATAATTCGGTATGATCCGAACACAAGCGGAAATAATAGCAGTATTTCTTGACATGAAAATCTATAGTCGCTTCGCCTACCGATAAAAAGGTATACATTATATAGCATTTTTTTTCTTATCTTCCAAGCTTTACAACCCAATAGGTCTCTATGACGCTCGATTATATCCCTATTTAGCATCTTGGGCTCCCCTACTATAGGTAATGATTCCTATAGGGACACAAATCAATGTGAATTATTACTAAACAGATAAAGCGGAATGCAGTCTATACTTTTAATATTAAAAAAAAAACAACCACAAAAAATAAAATTTGGGAGGTTTAAACTAAAAAACCAATGAAATTTTAAAAAATTATTATTACTTTATGATGTAGAATTGGCTCCTTGAGCTTCGTGATCAATTTTTGAATTTAAATAAAATTGTGATTATCGTATAAGAAAAAATTGTGACAACAAAAATTATAAATGTCGTATTTTTTAAAATTGTGTAATATAATAATATTTTGGTAAAAGGAGAAAAAACAACAATTAAAGAAATAAAAAAATTGTATTTATTTTTCGTGACACAAGAATTTGCATCCTAAATTACAAAAAGGAAACAATAAATGTTTATACATGATATCCTGCAACTCTACGAACAAACTTTGAGATGTCATTCTTCAACGACAAATAAGAAGAAAATTTTCTTTAAAAATATGTGGTAAAATCTAAAAAAAAACGTTTTTTTAAACATAACTGTTATACCAATTTAGATATTTATAAGAAATTTGGGAAACATCTTCAATGCTATTTTTTTCTATTCTCCTGTTCACATAAAGTTATCCTTTTGTGGGTAGAGTCACTGGACACACTGTATACTCTTCCATGATATACGTATAACCTATTTGTTTTTATCTTTGGACAATCCTCGAAGGCTAAAACCCTAAGCACTAACGTACCATGGGTGTCTTAAACTACCTATGCATATCTATATGCATATAACCAACGATTTATCAAAACTATATTTAAAAAATACAGTGCTTATCTAAAGTCAGAACCCCCTCTCGTAACTTTCGAATTGTTTGCTATTTTTTATTGAAAATTTAAGGACTTTAGTAAGACAACATTAACCAAATATTAGACCATAAATGACAGATATAAAGATCAAACTGACAACTGAACGTCATTTTGAAAAAAAATTAAATGGAAAGGGGGTCTTGTTGCACCTAATATTAAAGCTCCTGACGGGTACTTTATAACCCAGAATATAAAGTGAATACCTTTACCTACCACAAAATGGCGGTGCTTTAAAAGTTTCCTGAATACCTGGTTTAGATGGCCATATCTCCAAAACTAACAAAGCTAGATATACCTAATGTAGTATTTTCTTAAAAAAAACCAAACAATTTAAGAGTAACGAGGGTCCTGAATTGAGACAAGTACTGTATACCGGGTGTTGCTCCGTCGAGCGTGACATAGGGAATCCCATGTAAATTTTGAAGTGGTCCAATATTGGCTCCCCTAATTATTTTAGAAGAAAATATTATAAGGATTTTTTAAAGAGCATGAAAAGTTGTACCTAGTGTACAAATTTCAGCTCTTCTGAGTCCGCCAGCTAAGAAATAAATGCTAAAATAAGTTACGAATCTCCTATCTTCTTAGGCGCCTTGTATTATTAGAAGTTTATAATAAAATACTAGAAAAATTATTTAACCTCTTACTATATAATAATCACTATTATAAAATGGTTTTACCAGGGAGATAGTTATCGAAGAGTAGCGGACATGTTTGCAGCCTATTTTCCCAATAGGCCAATACCAAGTAAATCGACAATGAAACGAACGATAAAAATTTGAAACTACAGGCACAGTAATCAATAGTTGTGAAGAAAATCGACGTGATCTTTTGCCAAACGATTTTTTCTATGGGGACATTTAAAAACTAAGCTACCAATAAAAAATATGAAAATTTAGTCCAGCTAACGAATGCTATTTCCGCTGAATGTGCCAGAATATCGATGTACCAACTAGCCAACGTAAGAAATGAGTTTTATTATCGTTTGGGTTATTGTCTGGCAGTTAATGGAGGAATATTTGAGCATTTGATTAAATGCTAATCGTCATAAATTGATTTCTAAATGTAGAAAAATTTGTTTTATTGTCTTGCGTAACTGTGAGTGCATGTGTTGAAATTAGCTGTAAACTATAATGAAATACGAGGATTCTTTTGAAATTCCCGTATAAAATAATTCAGTTTTGGCAATGACATTATAAATTAATGATCTAAATTGTCACTGATAAATCGATATGGTGTTTTTATTATTGATTTCTAGAGTACAGGGTGCATAGGGAGATACTACGTTGCAGAAGTATTAAACAGTTTACTCTTTACTGGTTGGTTGGAAAATGCTCAAATTTTTATTTTGGGTGAAGCTTACAGTGTTCTTCAATAAATCCTTATAGCATTTTTTTCTAAAATAATTAGGGGAGCCAATATTTGACTACTTCAAAATTTACATGGGATTCCCTATGTCCCGCTCGGTGGAGCAACACCCGGTATAAGGTTTATCGTAATTCCCTAAATAAATAAGCCAAACAAAATAGGGTACCATATTACAAAAAATCCCAATAAAGGATAACGACAACGATATTTCAATGAAACATAAAATGACAGGCACAAAGAATACCGAACAGATAAAAAATGTGGCAGTTTACAATATGTGATGTAAAAAATGTCGGCCAAAAACGATTTGTAATAGAATAAAATCCACTGAGGTGGGGAAGCTAAATAACGCGCTCGGTAAAATTCTGGTTAACATGTTTTCTTTTATAGAAGGATATTGTATTGGTTTTATAAAAGGGAATTTCGGATATCATGCGGGGGTGAATCCATTTTATGGGCACGTCAATATGACGGCATAATGTTTTAAAGATGAGTCGTTGTCTGTTGTTTTTTAAACAAATGCAAATTTAATTTAATTGTTTTTAATATTTAAATAGGTTAAAATATTTTTTTTATTTTAGTAAAAACCAAACGAAATTATCAATACATATATTTTGTAGTTAACAGAGTTAATTTAGACAATGTGTCTAAGTAAGTTGGCGTCATATGAGAATTTTTTTAAAAATAATTTTACGAAAAAAATTCTAATAAAAAGATCTACATGCTTCAGAATCTGGGTAATCCATTTAATATACAGGGTGATTCAAAAATCAATCACGAAACTTAAGGGTCCGTGTCGGTTAAGCTACTGGACACCCTGTATGTATGTAGGTAATTTGATTGAAATTGATGAAAACTTTGATGTCTATTGGTGTCTAAACGGTGAGGTCTATCGACTTTAATAAAGAGTACCTTATTTTTTAAGTTTTTGATTGTCTATAAAATGGCGTCCCCAGCTTTGCGATATCTGTCAAAATAAAAAGTTATGATGTAAATAAATTTTAAGTTTTAGGTAAAGTGCCCTTTGGCGGTATTTAAAAAAGTACTTTTGTCTTAAAATTTTAGAATCTGCAAAGCTCGATTTGTGTGCCAAATATCAACTGGATTGGTTAAAAAATAAATGCAGTATGGCGAAAAACCAAAATAAAAATTGAACTTTGACCGCTTGTAACTCGAAAACGAATGACATTTTGAAAAAACTTTATATAAAGCTCTACCCTTATTTTGTCAAGTAGAATCACCCCCTTATGTTTTGTGATCGATTTTTAAATCACCCTGTATAAAAAAAAAACACTTTTTCCATTTTTTTTCTGCGATAATGGTAAAAATTTAAGTTTGTACAATGTTCCTTTATATTTTATGACCCAATTTCAACGCTACGAAAAAAGAAGATAGAAAAAAACTTTTTGTATAAAAGTTTCATAGATTTTTATCTTATAAGCATAACAACGGAAAGAAATTACCGTCAAAAACTCAAGAAAAATTATGAGGTAAACTTTTTTTTAATGAACACCCTGTATATTAGGTCACCACTAAAAATGTTTAACATTTACAATAATAACACATTTAATAAATCTATCTTTAAGAGTTTCGTAAATAAGACCATTTAAATCTGAATAACCGCAGATGCAATTTTTATTATATCTACAGTCTCAGCTTAGTGCCGTAGGTAGGTATAAGAAAAATTATATCTAGTCGTTTTAAGATTTAAGTGATCATATTTCAAAAACTATTAAAGATTAACATATTAAAACTGGTATTTTTGTAAACCTGTTTAATGGCCGTATTCACCAAGGTCTAATAAATATTTGTCAAAGCTTTGTGAATACGGCCGTAAAAGAGTTTTTTTAATTGTAATATAATGTACAGGGTGTTCCATAAAAAAATTACCTCTTTATTTTTTTTATCTTCATGACATCTCACGAAGGCTTATGCCTAAATACCAGTGTACCGTGAGTGCCGGGTTACTGGGATGTTTAACCCAATATTGTCGTGTTCCGTCAACGTTATCCAAGCACTGAAACATGCAGTTGCATTTCACAGCACCTTTTAGACAACGCGGTAGTGCCACCACGGACGTTATTTTTAAATAACTACTACCTAGAAATGGCAGAATACTACACAGTGGTTTGCCATTGCCAACTGTGAGGTGACGAGCTATTAAAAATCCGATGTCCGACTCCGAGATTCGAACCCGGATCGCTGCGGTAAGAGGCTGACACGCTAGCCACTAACCACTGCTCGCCACAATATTATTAAGTTTTTGATGCTCATTTTCGCTTTTGGTAACCAATATGGCGGCTATGTCGTAACCCTAACCATATAAAATAGTTGTAGTAGTGAATGAAAAAATATAATATTGCACAGTATGTTTTCCAATTATTTTTAAATGTGTTCTTCTTCTTCGGGTTTTCCTTTTGTTTTCTTCGGTCTCAAATAATTTATGTAGATTTTTTCCATGTTTAAATGTTTAAGGCAAAAACTTAAATAAAACTTTTAACTTAATACTTATGTTTGTATTGAAAAACAAGGATATAAAGATACATTCATTTAGTATTCTTTCATCGTCCTTTACGTCTTCGTCTTATGAATTTCCTTTCTTTCCTCAGTATTAAGCCATGAAACTCTATCTAAAAAGAGATGTATAGAATTTTATCAGAGAATGTTTTACTTTTCTTATAAAAGATAAACTTGTTGAAAAGGTAAAACGTTTGTTCTTTTTTATTTAATTAATAGTAAAATTTAACGATTCTGAAAACAAATTTTGCTTTTTGAAATCGATTTTTACCACTGGATATATGTAGTATCGACCGGGTTTGTTTAGGTATATAGTTAAAAGTATCTTTAAATTTTAAATTCGTTAAAAATATATTATTTTTTATTTATTTAATGTTTCCAAAAATACGTGTAACTCCTCGGCCACAGTACTAAGCATCAGCGTCAACGGCCAGCGTTGAGCGGCAAATGTAAGAGCGCTGTCTTTGATCTTTATCCGAGAATGAAAGAACTTGTTCATTTAAATCAGCCGCTCGACGCTGACGCTGGTTATCGTGCCCGAGGCCTAATTCTATACGATACGTCCTTATGTGCCTTAATCGCTTAAAAGCAAAATCATGCATGGAGTATTTTACCGGAGGCGGTAAAATAAGATATTTGACATTGACGGTAGGATTTATTTTCTACCGCAAGGCACCGATGTTTGCTATATAAGAGGCCCTTGGTTTTCTCTATTATTTACCATGGACCCGGTAACATATTCAGTAACAGCAGACGCGCTAGACTTCCGAATTGCGTTCGGCGACGCGACGGCAGCAGACGGTCTCTGGCTAGGGTTGCCACCTCTCCTGGTTTGGCTGGGAGTCTCCCGGTTTCGACACTCAGGCTCCCGACTCCCGGTCAAACAGTAAATTATCTCGGTTACTGCAATATACACGAAAACAGTGTAGTATGGTTCAATAAATATAACAAAAACAATCTTATTTTGAAAGTGGAAACCCTTTTTTTAAATTTTTTGGTCTTCAATTTATCAATTGTAAAAAAAATTGTTCGTGGACATTAAATTTTTAAAATTTGCGCGGGCACGTCATTCCTCCCGGTCATCATCAATTGAAAGGTAGCGGCAACCCTATCTAGGGCTAGAACATCTGCTGTTGGGTCATGGTTAGTTCGGGTTAGTTATTTTTGGTAAATTTCTTAATAAAGCGAATTAAAAAAAAGTTGACTAACCAGAACTAACCATGACCCCCAATGTGACAGTTTCTTATGACCGTTTGTAGAGCTTCAAATCACCGCGGAGAAAATCCGGAAAGAGCCAAAGAACCGCTGGAAGTCTAGCGCATCTGCTGTTACTGAATATGCGACCCGGTACAGCCCCATTAAGAAGTCCTTTGAGGCAGGCGAAACCGATCGAGAAAGAAGATCCTTGGTGAATCACATAGAAAAGCAGGGTATCTTCTCTTAACCCTCCATAGTCGGAGATTTTTTAATTTCGTATATTATTGTTGACAGTAAAGAATTATTTTTACTTTTAATATTTCATACATAAGTTTCTGGTTTTACTTTTTAGTCCTTAAATGTATAAAGATACAGACAACCTAGTTACATTTTTACAACAACTATCGACCACTGACGGTGAAAGGAAAAATTTTGCTTTTACCCAATTTTGACACATAAAGACTTACCACAATATTTCTTCCAAATAACTCTCTATAGCATAGTTAAACATAACTGTTTAGTCCAAAAGATCTAATGCGTTCTCGCCCTTAAAAAACAATAAAATGTATGATAATTCCTAAAATTCAAGAGTAAACGTTTTTCAATTATAAATCTTTCCTTAACACTCTAGATATCAAGAATTGGAAGTTAATTATTTAATTCATGTATTGTGCCTACTTGAAAAAGATATTTTAATACTTTTTTACCTGTCCATTCAAAAATGCCATCGTCTGGATAACTCTTCTTTAAAAACAAGTCACGAAACATCTTTCTTAAATAATCATAATCTGGTGTTTCAAAGAAGTCTAAATTACGCACATACTTTAAGTATGCTGCCACTTCATCAGGTTGCCCTAAAAAATTAAAAGTTTTAACATTTTAGTGCTACTTTAAAAAAAAATTTTTAACGATATTCTTTAGCGATTTTTCGAAGACCGAAGATTGATGGAGCAAAACTGAACATGCATGCGTAATCAGGTAGCAAAAAACAACAAAGTGCCCCATAGCTTAGTGCCTAAAACTAACTATTATAAACAAAACACAACTTAATATACACGTCGTACCAACTCGAAACGTTGAAGCTGACTTTCGCTGACCGGTAGGGATTAGACAAAGAATTCCTGCATGTTAACATTTATTTGTTGTTGTTTCAGACCATTTTCTATCCATGCATTGTCCAAAACTTTGCATTAAACGTTTTAAAGTGAATTACAAAGTAAATTGTATTAAAAAAAAGGAAATTTAATATAAGCTTGCATACCTTCGCATAATGACTCTATTGTTGTAGTCCTTTTAGTATCTCCAATTTTCTGATATCTCTCCTTTAAAGTATCTGCTTTTAGACCTTGCCATGGCAACGAGCCTCTAAGAAAATATAGAAACATATGTCCCATTGCTTCAAGGTCGTCTCTACGTGATTGCTCCCTGCCTAAGTGGGTGTTTATACTCATATATCTGGCTGTACCAGTCAAGGATTTATGTTCTCTACAAATATTGCCGTTTAAATGAAAAAAAATGTTTACGTGTTATTTGAACATGTTACCTACAAAAATAGAGAAAAATATTTTTAACTTTAAAATACGATTTATTTAAAAACAGTATTTAAATATTTTAAAAACTTTACAAAGGGCTTTATACAGCTTATCTTCGGCAGTTTTTACCGAATGAAAAACTTTTTAAGTGCCTCTTTTTAAAAAGTTCAACTTAATGGAAAAATAAAATTCCAAAAATATATTTCTATATTGGATATACAGGGTGGCTTTAAAAAGGGCCTGTTTCCAAATACTTGCGTAAAATAAAATTGTTACAAAAGTGACCAAAAGAAGTCATTATATATTTTTTTTAATAGCGTTAAGGTTTTTATTTAAAACATTCACAAATGACAGGACAAAAAATATTTCAAAGAAAACTAAGCAGCGGTGTGCAAAAAAAAAGCTAATTTATTTTGCTCTTGTCAATATGTCACAAATGTTAAAATTTGACAGCTTTTATTTTAAAAGAAAATCGGTAAATTATGTACTTTACATTTCCAAAATATAACAAAAAAAACCTTTTTATTTTGAATAGTAAGGAAAATAGTTGTTTCTTGTTGTATCTTTGTTATTTGATGTTAAAGTTTTACCACCGCACCACAGGTTTTTTGTACTAACTTTTTTTTTTGAAAAAACCTATAATACCGAAGATATTTTGACTTTTATAAACCTTACTTGTATGGAATGTGTTTTCCAGTCTCAGGATCAATATATTCTTTTGCAAGTCCAAAATCAATAATATGGATGACTTTTTCCTTTTTCGATTTAGATCGCCCAATAAGAAAATTCTCTGGTTTTATGTCCCTGTAGATCAACCTTTTGGAATGGACGTATTCTATTCTAGTTAAAAGTTGATCAGCTATCATTAAAACTGTTTTTAAACGAAATTTTCGGCTACACAACGTAAACAAATCTTCCAAACTAGGTCCCAAAAGCTCCATTACCATTGCGTTATATCTTCCACCACACGTGCCGAGATGAAATACCTTAGGTACTCCTAAAATAATTAATAAAAATTTAGTGTGAAACCGGTGAAACAGAGACAGTGATTTCTAAATCACCGTGATTTTAAACAGTGATTTTAATCACTGCAGTGACTTGAATATACATAAATATTTAACTAAAAATGGAAATATAAAAACAGCTCGGTGTCTGACAACGAATACGAATATATTATTTATGCAGCTCTTATCGGTTTTTATTGACATGCAGCATAATATTTATTGATTTTCTTAAAATAAATAATGCTGCAAATTAAATTAACAGTAATATTACGAAATCTAAATTTTTTGGGCTCTTAACTAAAATAATTATGTTTATATAAGGTGTAACAACAACAAGCTTAATGTGATATATTGCAATATTATTATGTAAAAATAATATCAAAAATAAAAATCACATTTTTATTAATCGAACACCATTTCAACATTTTTAACTTAAATTCAATTACAAAAATATAAATATAAAATAAAAAACTTTTTTAAAGCAAAACGAAAACGCATAATAAAAAATAAAAAAATAAATTCTTTAATTATATAAAAATAAAACAAAATGTAGCTTACTTTTTTCCCAATAAAAATAAAAAAATTAGCATTAAGAAAGATTAGTTTCTCAGCTTTGTTTGCACCTAATTTATTTCTACGGTCGGTTAATATTAACCCGGCTTTGGAAAACAGTCTTTATATGGCACCGTCCACGTCTAAACGATATAAATATCATATCAGCTTTAATCACTGTTTTTCTTCACATATTATTTTTAAATAATAATTCATAGGTATATCATATTTCGATCGGCGCCAGTGATTTTCCATTCACCGGTGAAATATTGCGGTTATTGATATATCGCCCAACACTAGCCATCAGCGATCATCCAATGTGTGTCCAGTCGATGCCAATTGCAGTATTCGCTTCGATCACTGATCACCGTATTTGCAAAAGTAAATCACTGGCAGCGCCAGTGATTTTCCATTCACCGGTGAAATATCGCGGTTATTGATATAACGTCCAACACTATAAAAATTAATTAAATAAAAACTAAAAGCTTATATTATTTTGGATGAAAAAAGTTTTGACATATTTTTAACTGTCCATAGTGGTTTTATTTTTAAAGAAGCCTCCCTTATATACAGGGTGTTTTAAAATTTGGTACAGGGTAGCCATCCATATTTTGACCATTTTTGATTACGAATAGTTTTAGAACAAATAAACGTATCGAGATGCGGATTGTGAGGAAAGGCTTGAATTTTTTAAAGTTTTTTTTTTATGACATATTTGCGATTTTGTTAAAACATTCCATAGGCACAAAAACTAATCGTCACCTAAATTGTAAAATCACCTAACTCCAGTTTTAATAAAACTGTGATGCCATCTTTAGCCTTATGAAATAAGGGTAAAGATGGCATATTATACAGGGTGTTCATTTAAAAACTTTTCACTCAAGTTGTATATTACTACCAGTATCACCATTAAAAAGACCTTTAAAAGAGCTTTAAGAAAACACCACATTAGGTACATCTAACTTTATTACTTTCGGGAATGGCCATCCAAATCAGGTATTTAGGTAATTTTTAAAGTACCGCCATTTTGTAATAGGTGAAGATATTGACATCATATTCTAGGGTTATAAAGTACTCGTCAGGAGCTTTAAAATGATGTGTTACTCGATCCGCCTTCTCATTTAAGAATTTTGGGGTGGTGGCCCTGGTGGTTAAGGGGTTAAAGGGGCGCCGTCCAATTTTTTGTAAAAACGTTCTCCCTCAATAAATATCTTGACGTGTTTCGGCGATTTTCTCAAATCTGTCTCGTTTTGAAGATAACTTGAGTGGAAAGTTTTTAAATGAACACCCTGTATACATTTTTTAATAATTAATTATATGTAAAACCACCCAACTCCAGTTTTTATAAACAAAATGTGATTTTGATGCCATCTTTAGCCTTATTTTATAAGGCTAAAGATGGTTTTGCAATTAAGGTGACGAAATACCCAATTTTTTAAAATAGGGCAACTTTGTTATTTTAAATGGAATACCTTGTGTATTTTTTTATTTAAAAAAAATATTATTTTCTCCCTAAAAATGGAACGGCTATGGTAATTTCAAACAATAATGAATTTATTGATCTCAAAATCCTTCAAAAAATCAAGCAGTAGATTATTTACAATTTTTAAAGAATTTTATAAAAAATGAATCTACCCCAATTGCATCTATTATTTTGTAATTACACAATTTTGATGGTATTTGTTATGCAGTCAGTTTTTTAGATATCAATAATTTTATTATTTTTAAAATAACTATAGCTTGTGTTATTTTTTTGCGATTTTTTTAATAATACAGAAACATATACAGGGTGCTTCATTTAAAATAACAAAGCAGCCCTTCCTATATCGGATAATCGGCCATTTTCTTTTTATGTTATTGGAATGTCAGAACTAGATAGCAAAGATATGATAAAAAACTTTTTAAAAAATCCAATATTTTTTGCGAAATCAATTTTGCTGACTTTATTTGTTCCTAAGTTATTTGCGGTCACAACGGGTTAAAATATAAATGGCCACCGTTAAATAATACACGGTGGTACCATGTACTATTTAAAAAATAAATACAACTTAACCACTCTGAGAGAGTTAATAGGGAATTATTGGAATAGGCAAATAGTGCTAGCAGTATTAAGGAAAAAACCTTATTTTATTACTGCTAAACCTTAACGCGCATATGTGAAGAAGTGTTATTGGTCAACATGACATGCTTGTATTATTTTTAACCTAAAACTGGAATATTATTTGTTTTTATTTATAGTCTATTTTATTTATTTGTTTTGTATAGTTACAAATGGCGAAGTTTGAACTTTTTAAATATATTTTAAAGATAACATTAAAAAATAAACAAAATTACTTTAACCCTTAACCTCATTTTGTTTTAAAGTTTGTCAAAATAAGGAAGGGAAACGACCGACTATATTTTGGCCCAATTAAAGTCTAGCAGTAACTTTCATAACGTTTCCCTTATTTAAAACAACTACTGAGCATGCGTAATGTCAAAATACTACTGAATTTATTACTGCTAGACCTTATATGAATTCCAATAATTCCCTAATAAGACATTTGGGACACTATTAGAAATTATAAAATTATTTGAACGTTCTTTCACAACCTTAAGGTCGGCCGCACATATCCTACTTTTTAATCGGACGGTCAGACCAATTATCTGAAGGTCGACTAATTTTTGATATGTTTGACGTAACGCCCGATCCAATGTCAGATCAGATGTATGCGTCGCCGAGATTAATAAGTGCGGCCGAAATAAGAGATAGCATATTAATCTGAAAAAACCTGTATAAAATGCTTAATAGCTATTTATGTATCAAGGGCGTTACTAGGACTATAATGCCCTGAAGGTCGACCTGATGGGCATTATAGTCCAGTAAAGCCCGTGGTGCATACAATGCTTTATGTTTTACCCAAAAAAAGTTTTTCAATGACTAATTACATTATTTATTCGCAATATAAAAAATAAGTTGCACCTGTACCTGTATACGTAAGTAGATAATGACTGGTGTTAAGTTTGACTTTGATGTTTCTATCAGTTAGTCAGTTGGCATTTTTATTTAACGATTTGCTCAAAATGGAAGAAATTCCACAAAATATAAGAGAAAAGGCCATAAAAGCGACCGAAAATCTTTTGCCAGTTAAATCAAGGCAACAGTATGATCGGAAGTATGGCATATTTGGTATTTGGAAAGATGCGAATGCATTTCTTCAAATAACCGAAACCGTTTTAATGGCATATTTTCAGGAACTGGTAAGTTATTGATTTTATTTTAATACATATGTTTAACAAACTTTATTATTTTTAGTCGGAAAAATACAGTCCGAACTCTCTCTGGACCAAGTATTCCACCCTAAGGTCTACGTTGATGGTCTATAAAAATATAGACATTTCGCAATACCATCAGCTACATTTTCCGGGACATTTCAAAATTGTAATTTTAATTTTGGAAATAAAGTTTAATTTTTAGTATTGTTTAAAGAAAAATTATTTTTTGTATAAACTTCATCTTTATTGTGAGAGAAATAAAATTGGATAAGCAATAAAATTCCATATTAGCGCATTAGGGCATTATAAGCGGGCATTATCATAATGCCCGCTTATAATGCCCTAGGTGTGATAGCAGGTATTATTGCTACCATAACATATTCCGTTTCTAAGGTATTACAAACCAATAATAGATGGGTAAAACATAAATTACCTTCTGCTTGTCCCAACATCTTATAAAACCGATATTCCAAATGTAATTGGGGCGCTTTACTCTTTAAAGGTTCCAACTTTATGGCTACATGTTCGTTATTATACAAATTTTTGCCCAATCTCAATTCACCAAAATTTCCGCTGCCAATTTTCTTTCCAACTCTAAAATTAGGTCCAACCATTAAGACTCCCGATGAGGAGGAATTGTGACTAGAGTTCATTTTAGGAAGAGGTAAATTTTTTGATTCTAAAAAATGTTTTAAAAATTACCGGTAGTACTGAAGAGAATAGTCGGGTGCCCATGGCAATTTTTGAGGAAAGATTATTTTCATCATTTTGAATAGGTACCTGAAACTTCTTAAGTAAATAATAAGAACTATTAAATTATTTTTTAAGCTCGGTTAAACTCAACTGGTACATGAACCTATCCATTTAAAATATATTGTCACTTTTGGCATTTATTGACAATAATATATTTTAAACAGCTAAACATAACTTGCAATTATTGTAAAACTGGGCATTAGAATTTAAACTACAGCCTGGTAAAGAAAAGGTAAAGATTTTTTTTATATCCCTGTATACAGACATTCCATTTTTCTTACGAATCTGAAAGAACATTTAGTCGGCAACGTTTTGTTTTCGAGATATCTATCACCGAACTTTAAAAGCAAATTTACTTTTTTTACGTTGTTCCCCCTTTTTTGCAAATAATTCTTGATTTAAAGCTAAACCGGCATTTAAGATTTCATTTTTACCTCTTAATAACCCATTCCTTTATTTATTTTACCTCTTTTTCTGTAAAATTTTAAAGATTCACTTTCAATCACAGTAGCCATGGCGGCGCCGTGGCGACTGTGATTAAAATGATTGTAAAGCTTAGCAATGTTATGCCTTGTTCGGACACGACCAGTAATTTAGTCGAGTAGCGAGTAATTAAGTATTCTCGTGCGCGTGGACAGTAAAAATTAGAAAAGTAGTTTAGTGTAGTAGCTGTTCACACGCACGAGAATACTTAATTACTCGCTACTCGACTAAATTACTAATTAGCCGTGATTAAACGAGGTATTATAAAAAACAGTGGTAAATAAACAGAAATAGGGGTTTTTAAGAGGTGGAAATAAAATATTGAGTGCCAATTTAAAAGGTCAAAAATTTGTACAAAAAGAAGAAGAAAAATAGTAAATATTGATTTGTTTTCTATTTAAGATAAACGACTAATATCTCGAGAACAAAATGTTGCCGACTAAAAATTCTTTCAGATTAATAATCAGCGCCCCAAAACATCCCCGTGTGCAAAAAATCATCAAAATCGGCAAGGTGTCGAAGGGTAAACAATATTTTTTGACTCTTTAAATGCATTAAACAAAAATAACTTATTCTTAGTAATATTTTTGCTTACCTTGAACTAATGGAAAATGTCTTACTTCAACTTTCGTATCTCTTTCTGAAGTGGTTAAACCGCCACTATTATTTTTACTTCCAAATTTGAGTTTCAGAAAATGCATTGTTTTTAATCATAAAGCTTGATTACTGGACAGTCCTACAAAACAACACAATTAAATGTTTTATTTTAACAATTATGTGTTAAATCTTACCTTGAAAGGACTGCCCTTTTCTTGCTGTTTGAAAATAAAAGGTTATTTTAAATATTTTAATTTACCAGAAATTTTGAATCTGGCATTTGGTTTGTCATGATGTCAAAAATTTCAGGCTGACATAAGTGACATGCTATACAGTGTGTCGAAAAATTCTAAAAAGCTCAAATCTCTCAGAGAAAAATAAAAAGCATATCATGATACTCGCGTACCAAAAACATCTCTTTCGTATCAAAAGGCACTCACTGATACAGTAATTCATACTAAAAATAAAATGTGATTTTAATTTGGGTACAAACTTTACTTGCATTAATGTATGCAAGAAACTATCAAACATTTTTTTGCCTGACGTAGATATTTATTTTTTTGCCTACCGACATCATGTCGCGTACGACGTTGCCAATTGTGTTAGGGACTTTGTTTATCTCCTTTAATAAGCAAAAAAAAGTTTAGAAGGTTAATTAATAAATAGGATGTATTAATTTATTTAACGGTATAAGATATATGATTTTAAATAACTTAGGTGCAAAAATTATTTTATTTTATGTATAAACAGAAACAAGTCTAACATTGTTTTCTTTAAAACAACTGATTTTCGGACATATATTATAAGAATCTTTTTGCTTAGAATAATTCAAGGAATCCCCAGTAAACACTAGTTGCCGGCAATGTACATTTTTCATATTGGCATTGATGGTAAAGCACTGGCAATTGGTGGCAATATTATGCCAACATCTTATACGCATTAAAAAGTCAACCCTAAATAAACACTTAATTGCCAATAAATTTTACATGCAGGCAAATTGCCGGCAAGCATACAAAAATGGCGGCATACCAATCCTGATTAAATAAAGCACACGTTTTTGTTGCAGGCAAATAAATATTGGTTTTTTGAAGGCAAACCTTCAACGCATATTCATACTTTTTAAACCATATTATTAACATTGGTATTTAACTAACATAAAGCAATTTTTTGATCTGTTTTATTTATAATGGCAGCTAAACAACATTATTTTATGTTTTTTTACATAATTTAAAGGAAATGGCCTTTTCATAACATTTTATTGTTAAAAATCATGCAAATAAAAATTAGGTCAAAGAAAATGTTTATTATGTATTTTGGAGCGAATAAAAATAAAATGATGGTAAAATTAGCTACGTTAATTTCGACCGAAGGTGACAGCTTTGTGCATTTGTTTTCTACGTGGTTTTCTAGCTTTTTAGTTTCTTTTTTAAAGAAAAGAGTTTTTTAATAGACATAATTACAGTGGCGCATTTACCAAAAGGCTGAGTAGGCTGAAGCCTATGGCGGCATTTTTGAGGGGGCGGCAGATTATGGAATAATTTTGTAGGATTTCAAATTCAATTTTGTATCTAGAATTGAAAGAAATGGAAGTAAGGACCTTTTTTTTTTTTGCCCTTCAAAAATATTTCTGAAGGAAAAAGAAGAAGAAAGGGGCGGCGAAAATAAAATAGCCTACGGGCGGCAAATATGTAAGTGCGCCTCTGCATAATTAAATGTATTTTTACCTAATAAGTGTGTGTTGTGTGATTAATTGGTGATGGCTAGTCGAGAAGGCAAGATATTCAAGTAGACTGTTAGGAGCTGTAAACATTTTGTTTAAAACTTTATTAAAAGGTTTAAAGACGTGTTAATAAAAAATTATATATATATTTAATAGTTTTTTGACATACCGATAGATGGCGTAATGGACAATAAACTACTACTTTTCTGCAATATCTTCGCTTTTTATCGTCTAAACCGTACCCATTAGGCAAAAATGATTCGAGAGCGGTCTGCGGTAGGTGATCTCACTTAGCTTTGAAAGAAATATCTTCGGCTAGTGTAAAAATCTGCATCTCCAAGTTGGACAGTGTTCCGAGAGATGGTACTTTGCATTGCCAATGCCAATGCCTTACCATTAAAGAGTGTTGGCAATGCCAGTAAATTAAATGTACAACGCCGGCAAAAAATGTTATATGGTTCACTTGTTAAAGTTACACGTAACAATATTTTCCCAACGCTATGCATAAAAACATAAAACAGCTTTGGATTTAAAGTGACGTCACTTTATTTTTTGAGTTACACTCTGCAAGTCCTTTCATGTAATACGCATATTGTGTTAGTGGATTAGGAATAGCCAGTCGGTCATTTTTAGAAGTCCGCCATAATCAATTTAGAGTAACGTTACTTTGTTTAAGTTATTCTTAGTAAGCCTTTTTATTTGATACCCATATTGTAGGAGTTTATTAAAAATAACTAGCCATCTTGGGTGTTTCGCCATATTGAATTTAAAAATTATACAGCTAATTATGCATTCCGTTGTGGTTAACGTTATTTGGAGACTGCGCAGTAACGCAAACATGATCCGTTATCGTTATTAACCATACCGAACTCCTTTAATTACGGATAAATACCGAAGAGCTTATCGTTATCGTTATTGTTATTGTTAAACTGCGTGGTTGCCGAATTGTAAAAATTTTAATATCAATTATTTAAAAAATAAAAATTTTAATGCCGTATTAATTAATATATCATTTATACATAGGCTCTAATTAGTGAAAAATCTATAGCAGTAATAAAAATCAAATAGTGTTAAGAAATTAAAACGGACTTGCACTTTTACGGATATTCTAAATCAGTAATTAATTTAGATGTTACAATCTGGCACACTTGCTTTTTATTCTACTACCAAACCTAACCTTACTTTTTGCGTTTTGCTTATACTGTATTGTTTGCATCTACTTTAAAAAACGAAATTAACAGAAGTGTTTGCATATATTTAAATATCAATTTATATCTTATGAAGAATAAAAGTAAATACTGATTTTTCGATAACTTTAAAATCGGTGAACTATAGGCAAAAATAAGGTTATGTGTCGAAAGCGCAGACGCAAAATAAATTTCCTAAAAGAGGTTGCAAAATCTCTGTCTAAAACTGCTGCCGTAATCGTTATGTTAAATAACGATAACCATAAGGAGGCCAAAAAACGTTAATTTAAGACGTGCAAAATGTCTCTATTAAGATGCAAGATTTCGCTTAAACAAACATGTATGTAAAACATGCATTGCAAGTTTATATAATTATTTTTGTTGTATCAAAAATAATAGGTTAGTTTAAAAAGGTCAATTTTAAACCCTGTTTTTCAAATATAATTTTCCAAATTGTTTTCAATATTTAATTTTAATTAATACACCGCACCTAAGGCTTTTGCGAGGGTGTTTAATATAAACCTTTTTTGGTTTACTTACTTAAAAGAAGTTTTGATTTAGGGCATAATGAAATTAAAAAGTTTTTAATCGTAAAAAAAACCCTTGTTGCCTTGTTAATTTAATGGGTCAGGTATAAAATTAAAAAAAAACTTTTTTATATATTAATGTTATTTGGGTACATAAAACTTGTATAAAAAAATTCAAATTCAAATTCAAATATTTATTGATGAATGCCCATACAGGTTGTATTTTCACAAGTCAAAAGTTAAAAATAGTTAAATATAAGTTTAAAATAAGATATAAATCTAAAAAGAAAAAACATTACATTTTTAAAAAACAAACATACTTTTAAAATCATTACAAATTGTGAGTAATTATTACAAAAACATTAAAACACAAACATATTTTTAAAATTATTATACATTTTTAAGAACACTAAAATTACAAAACCCTATACACCCTATAATATGGACCTAATTTGACAGGCAAATGCTTCTCTGGGACTATCTAAAAGAGCTCAACATGTATTCGCTCTCGCTATAAAATGCTTTGTTTTTAAGATATAGTTTAATCTTAGTCTCAAAAGCCCTAATGTCAAGGTTCCTAATTTCCTCAGGTAGTACATTACAAAAATTTAATACCATAGTGGTTCTGCCCATCCCTCGCCCTGGAAGTTCTACTGTACCTTATAGAAAGGTCATTCCTCCCCCTGGTCTCACATCCATGTAAGTCCCTATTTTGGCTGTAGCTATTCAGGTGTTTTTTAATGTGTATAAGGCAGCTAAGAATATAGAGGGGGGCAGGGTAAGTATCTCAAGAGAGATAAACGCCTCTCTACAGCACTCTCTGTATTTTAGGCCAGCAATGACTCTCACACATCGGCTTTGTGCAGAGAACACTGTGGATGCGTGAGCTGAGTGCCCCCAACACAGGATGGCATAATTAATGTGAGCATGTATGTATCCATAATATGCGTTCATAAGAACCCTTTCAGACACACAGTTTTTCAGATTTCGGATAACATACGTGTTTTTGCTGATTCTGCTAGCCGTTTAATTGGTATGTTCCTCCCATGTTAGTTTGGTGTCTGGATGTAATCCAAGAAATTTAATGGGGTTCGTATGCTCGCTCACAGGTCTTAAGGAGAAGTTGAGTGTTTGAGTCTTTGCTTCGTTGATACTAAGTTGATTGCAAGCAAACCAATTTTGGATATCTTTTCGCGTATCCATGACCATCAAGTTCAAACTCTCCAAGTTGTCGCAGCTATCAATGATCGTTGTATCATCTGCAAAAAGTGTAATTCCTGTGCTATTATTTGATGTGCATGCACTTATATCATTTATGTATAGTAGGAATAGTATTGGACCAAGAACTGAGCCCTGGGGTACTCCATGCTTGACTTGACACTTTGATGATACTTTGCTATTGTACAATACATACTGGTATCGGTCTGCCAGATAAGATCTCAAAAGATCCACACTGCCGTCGGTAAACTTGTACTGATAGAGCTTCTGAATTAGGAGGTCATGGGATACGCAGTCAAAAGTTTTAGTAAGGTCAAAGAAAGATGCCTGAGCGTACATTTTACCCTCAAAACAATCCTGAATATAATCAATAATATTACTCACTGCCGAAGCAGTCGATAGACTCTTGCGGTATGCAAACTGCCCGGAATTAAGCAAATGTTGACTCTCTAAATAACTGATAATCTGCTGTTTTAAAACTGCCTCAAAAATTCTGCCAAATAGGGGCAATATTGAAATTGGTCTATAGTTAGAGACCTCCTCAGGGTTACCATTTTTTGGAATAGGAACTACACGTGCCATTTTTATAGATTGTTTAACTGAATATTAAGAAAACATTTAAATGAAGTAAACAATAAAAATAAATTTTAAAGATTGGGACTAAATCGGGAAAAATTGGGGTCCATAGTAAAATAATAATTTATTTACCTAAAAATTAGAATATTGAATATATTTATGGTTATAAGTTACCAGGCATAGTTTTCTAAAAAACAATCAAATTTGGAAGTGTTCTATTGCATGACATAAGCTTTGGGATCGAACTTTTAATATTTTAAATTTAACCCAAATTTATACAGCTTTAAAATTAGTACTTGTTATTAGAAATAAACAACAAGAATCACAAATCTTAAAATAGGTACAATTAGCTTATAAAGCAAGTTATCATTTATTTAATTGAGTTTCAACTAGCAACACTACTTTAAATCACAAATTTTCGCACAATTACGATTTGCGAGTCCGGCCCAGTATGTCGGAAGGATGAACGTGACAAAAAACAATTTTTTATTGTATCCTAATGCTCGAATAGTTATCTATTTCTTTTAATAGAGACATTTTGCACCTCTTAAAATAACAGACGTTTTTTGGCCTCCTTATGATTATCGTTATTAAACATAACGATTAGGGCAGCAGTTTAAGACAGAGATTTTGCAGCCTCTTTTAAGAAATTTATCTTGCGTCTGCGCTTTCGACACATAACCTTATTTGTGCCTGTGGTTCTCCGATTTTAAAGTTAACGAAAAATCAGTATTTACTTTTATTCTTCATAAGATATAAATTGATATTTAAATATATGCAAACACTTCTGTTGATTTCGTTTTTTAAAGTAGATGCAAACAATACAGTATAGGCAAAACACAAAAAGTAAGGTTAAGTTTGGTAGTAGAATAAAAAGCAAGTGTGCCAGATTGTAACATCTAAATTAATTACTGATTTAGAATATCCGTAAAAGTGCAAGTTCGTTTGAATTTGTTAACACTATTTGATTTTTATTACTGCTATAGATTTTTGCTAATTAGAGCCTTTGTATAAATGATATTTTAATTAATACGGCAATAAAATTTTAACCTTTTAAATAATTGATATCTATTAAAATTTCTACAATCCGGCAACCACGCAGTTTAACAATAACGATAACGATAACGATAAGCTCTTCGGTATTTATCCGTAATTAAAGGAGTCCGGTATGGTTAATAACGATAACGGATCATGTTTGCGTTACTGCGCAGTCTCAGAATAACGTTAACCACAACGGAATTGCAAAATAAGGGTGCAAAATGTATCTATTGTTAATAACTGAATTCCTTAGGAGATTTCTGTCATTTTAAAGACTCGTGCTGTACCGCAGGAACTTGTTTGTGCTTTTTGAACAACATTATGAACAGTATTTACACTTCTATGTACTTTTTCAATGATATTGTAAAGAATGTTCAACTTTCTGTATCTTAATAATTCACCATAGTGGAGTTAAGCGTGTTTTAACCATATTAAAGTAAAATAACAGCTTAAAATCCGTAATATTCGAAGTAATGGCAGTTAACTTAAACCTAAATCTCTATTTACTAAACTTTAAGTTTTATAAAAGACAAAATTAACATTTCTTTGATGTTTTCCTAGTTCATTTAACTGCAGAACTTACTAGATTTGCGAGTTCGGTCCAGTATGTCGGAAAGATGAACGTGACAGAATTTTTTTTTATTGTAGCCCAATGCTGGAATAGTCCTCTATTTTTTTTAATGTTAACCACTGAATTCCTTAGGAGATTTCTGTCATTTTAAAGACTCGTGCTGTACCGCAGGAACTTGTTTGTGCTTTTTGAACATTATGCACAATCTTTATACTTCTATGTACTTTTTAATAATTTTTGTAAAGAATGTCCAACTTTCTGTATCTTAATAATTTACCATAGTGAAACTAAGCGTGTTTTACCCACATAAAAGAAAAATAACAGCTTAAAATCCTTAATATTCAAAGTAATGGCAGTTAACTTAAACCTAAATCTCTATTTACTAAACTTTAAGTTTTATAAAAGACAAAATTAACATTTCTTTGATGTTTTCCTAGTTCATTTAACTGCAGAACTTACTCCAATTATAAATGCTGGTTTATTTTAAGGACTAAAATGCTCTTAGGATGCATTTACTATGTTATCTTAAGCATAAAATTGGGTACAAGTTATTTACTTTACTTTAAAAACACTATATCTTAAACACAAAAATATATTTTTATACTTTTTTAAGACTTTTATAAAGTGCTTTAAATAAAAGTTTTATTTTTGCAACGTTATAGAGTAACCAAAATTATTAAAATAAATTAAAAATATTTGTTTTTTTACACCCTGTATATTCTTTATTTTTAACTTTTCAACTTAGCTTTTCTTGGTTAAATCCTACTGTTTTGGCACAAGAAATATGTGGTTCCTCTTTGTACTAATAATAAGTTGACACCCTGTCATGGATGTCTAGAAAAGCAATTTTTCCAAATGAAATTAAAAACCTAGGGTGAAAATGATGTTTTTAAATTAAACTAGTTAAGGCAGTTATATTTTTCGCTATATTGTTAATAAAACATCGATAGTTGAAAAACCTGAGATGAATATCGCCCATATTTTCATGACCAACAGTGGGTCATATTATAAATCATATGTGTGGTCGTGAGATTTAGTGTATTCCTTTTATGCTTTAGACCCGCTCGGAACGACACCGTAAGTGTTCCTTTTGTAATGGAATTGTTCTGCAGAACCCTTCTTTAACCTCTCTCACTGCCTCTCATGCACCATAATCGCAGAAGGGACACGAATGACATATACCAAACGGCAAATAGTAAATATACTTGGATATTTTTGAAAAATACCTGTAGTAATTTATTGTGGTTAATTAATTAACCCGAAAAAAATTAATATAAACCACGGATGACTAAATCATAAACCAAACAAAGAACAACAAATCTGTCAGATGTTATACACTCTTTATTGGTGTTTCTTTTAAAACTGTTCTGATCGACCGAAAAACGGTTCTACAAGTTAAGGTCTGGTCACACACAATTGCACATGTACAACTCCTGATTTAAATAAAACAGATTTTCTTACTTATTTATCATTTTTATCTAAACTTTGAGTGTAGTATAGGTAAAACTGTGTTACACTATTTGTGAAGGTTTACTTTAAGATCAGGTGTAACTTAAAGCGTGGTATAACAGACTCATATAACTGCAATTTTATTAAATACAAAACTTCTTGCACCGCAACCCCTACATTTCACTAGCGAGACGCACAGCTGCGGGCTCGTTACAGTTATGTGTGACTAAACCTTTAAAAGGAATACACCAATTGTGTTCATATTAGTAACGTACGTCCATTGATAAGTTCAGTATAATTTATAGTATGACTTAATAGTCATCTTTCGTGATTTGGAGTTTATGCTTCTTGTGTGGCAAAGGAAAATGATTTTTTTCTTGAAATCTGGGCTAAATACAAAAAAACATTAAAAAACAAGAACGCTGCCTAATTAAAATCATATATACATACCGGGTGTTGCTCCGTCAAGCGGGACATAGGGAATCCCTTGTAAATTTTGAAGTAGTCAAATATTGGCTCCCCTAATTATTTTAGAAAAAAATTCTATAAGGATTTATTAAAGAGCACAATAAGTTCTACCCATAATAGAAATTTTAGCATTTTTTAACCAACCAGTAAAGAGTAAACTCCTTAAATACTTCTGCAACGTAGTATCTCATTATGCACCCTGTACTCACCCTGTAAATCAATAATAAAAACACCATATCGATTTATCAGTGACAATTAAGATCATTAATTTATAATGTCATTGCCAAAACTAAACAATTTTATACAGGAATTTCAAAAAGAATCGTCGCATTTCATTTTAGTTTACAGTTAATTTCAACACATGCACTCACAGTTACGCAAGACAATGAAACAAATTTGTCTACATTTAAAAATCAATTTATGACAAAAATATCAGGATTTAATTAAATGCTCAAATATTCCTTCATTAACTGCCAGACAATAACCCAAACGATTATAAAACTCATTTCCTACGTTGGCTAGTTGGTACATCGATATTCTGGCACATTCAGCGGAAATAGCATTTCTTAGCTGGTCTAAATTTTCATATTTTGTATTGGTATAAAGCTTAGTTTTTAAATGTCCCCATAGAAAAACATCGTTTGGCAAAAGATCCGGAGACCTGACTGGTTAAGATTTTGCGTGGTTCGGGTCTATGATGATTATTAAATGCGTTTTTCAAGTATTTGTGCACAGCTCTGGTACTGTGTGCTGGGCAGCCATCCATTTGATACCAAATCTCTTGATTTTTACGAGCAAGGTTGTTTAAAGCAGGCAAAATTTGTTCCTCTAAAAATTCCAGAAAGTACTCCGCATTCAAATTTCGGCCAAAGAAAAATGGTCCAAGGATATGATGGCCGAAAATTCTCGCCAAAACATTATTTTCTTGTGGATATTAAGTCCTTGTCTCACAAATCGATTTTGGTTTTACTCCAGTACTGGCAATTTTGAATGTTGGGTTCGTTGTTTAATGTAAAAGTGCATTCGTCAGTAAAGCAAATATTTTCTAAAAACCTCTGTCAGTGTTTGTCCTCCCCATGATCTCAAAGCAAAATTCCAGTCGTCGTATTTCATCTCCGTCTCTTAATTCTTGGTGTCTTTCGTACTTGTAAGCGTGGTATTTACATCTTTTTAAATTTCGCGATATTGTGGTGTGGTCTTTTCCAGTAATGTTCTCCAGTTGTCTCGTGCTAATGTTTCCTTCGGCCTTCTCTACACAAAGTATCACGTCTAAATCCCTCTCGTTTTGTACAATTTGTCTCTGATTTTTACGTCGATTTTCTTCACATTTACAATTATTGATTACTGTGCCTGTAGTTTCAAATTTTTTTATCGTCCGTTCTATTGTCGATTTACTTGGTATTGGCCTATTGGGAAAATAGGGTGCAAACATGTCCGCTACTCTTCGATAACTATTTCCCTGAAAAAACCATTTTAAATTAGTGATTTTTTCTTGATTTGAGTAGTTCATTTTTTAAAAATGATGTGACATTGATCTAACAACTTGAGAGTTAGAGGTTAAATAATTTTTCTGGTATTTTATTATAAACTTCTAATAATACAGGACGCGTAAAAAGGAGATTCGTAACTTATTTTAGCATTTATCTCTTAGCTGGCGGACTGAGAAGAGCTGAAATTTGTACACTGGGTACAAATTTTAGTGCTCTTTAAAAATCCTTTTAATATTTTCTTCTAAAATAAGTAGGGTAGCCAATAATGGACTACAAAATTTACATGGGATTCCCTATGTCCCGCTCGACAGAGCAACACCCAGTATAATAATTAAAAAAATATATATAAAAATTTTCCAAAAGTCTGTGTCGTACATTTTTTTCTTAGAAATATTTGTTCTGGTGCCACTCGAGACGCCACTGGACTTCTCTAATAAAGTTAGACATAAATTAGCTTCCTACTGCTAAAAATATTACTGCCAAATTTTGTTTAAATTAAATTAAAAATGTTTAATTTCGGACCTATGTTTATACACCCCTGTTTACGTAAATTAGCTCAGAAATATGCCCTTAATTTCTTTTTCCGTAGTTAGGAAACATCCTTTATAGGATTCATTTTATTTTAAATAAGATCGTGTCTTAAATTTTTTTTTAACAAATGCAACTTTATTCTATTAATTGCTTTAAAGTAGGGCTGGCAAAAAACAAAACCGGTTAACCGAATATTTAAAAACCGGTATTAAAAACCGGTTTTTAAAACCGAAGAACCGAAACCGGTTTTTAAAACCGAAAAACCGAAAACGGTTTTCAAAACCGATACACCGAAATCGATTTTAAAACCGAAAACGGTCTTTAAAACCGAAAACCGAAAACGGTTCTCAAAACATAATACCATTAAATTTGCACCTTTATTTCAAACAATTCTTACTAGAAACATTTTCTTCTAAAATGCGCCGTTTTCTGGTTATTTGCCTGTCTAAGGTTAAATGAACCACCCTGTGTAATCTGTCAACCAATATCCGATTTTACAAACTGAACGGTTTTTTTAGATATAAACCGCAATCAACCAAAAACCTATTAATTGATATTCGAAGAATCGCTTTTCGATTTTGGTCCGATTATCCAAAAACCGACATTCGAAAACCGATTATCCGAAAAACCGGTATTTGAAAACCGCTTTTTAAAACCGGTTAACCGATATTCGAAAACCGGTTAACCGGTATACGAAAACCGGTTTTCAAATACCGATTAATCAGTATTCGAAACCGGTCTTCGATTTTGGCCAAAACCGCGGTTAACCGAAAACCGGTTAACCGAAAAACCGGTTTCGGTTACCAGCCCTACTTTAAAGCATTCAATACAGTCTTAAATAAAAAAAGTGTAAAATTTATTGCACACTTAAGCATTGTAAATATATTCTTGAAGATTATCTTTCCTGAATTATTCCAGACTTCTAATTTTACTAGGTTTTGCATATAAACGAGTTCTCAGAAGATCAAAGACAACTTTATGCTGCATTTTATAAATTAAAATAGAATTTAGTGGTTTGGTTAACTGCTCTCGAGGAATTTGTAGAGGTTCTTTATTTACGCCTCAAAGTAAAATAATTGTATTTACTTATAAATACAAAAACATTACAAAAAACTATTATTATTTTTCTTGTTTTCTTAAATTTTAATTTTAATTTTTTTTTGCTTTTTTAATACAATTATGTTCGTTGTCATGATTTTTTTTAAATAACCTTAAACGGAATAAGTGTATCTATTGCCATAGAGCTTTAAAAAGCTCGGTTTTTTATCATTGAACATTCCCCGAAGACTAAAAGCCTAAATACTAACGTAACATGGGTGTTTTCAGCAAGGTAAAAGGAGTTTGTTAACACGGGACTTCAAAACTTGAATTGAATCCTTACTTGATCCACGAAGGTAAAAACGCCCGTACAGCTCCTCCAACCGCCACACCGGAAAAAGCTATGGAGCTTTCTACCGAACTCCGTTCTGTTCGGAGGTAGAAGGTCGGAGGTCGAAGAAAAATTGCACAAAACATCATAAATTATCAAGAATTTAGCCAACAAAGAATTTTATTTAACTGTTTTTAATAACTTGAAAAAATTATTCAATGAGTTTGAAAGTACATTACAGATTTTCTTCTTCGTGTATTGTCCTGAAACAACTGTAAAAGGTTAAAAGATTGTTATTTGAAACATGGTAAAAATTAATTAAAAGGAAATAGTAAATAAAAAAAACTTTAAGTATTATCGAATTTATTTCTTTTTAAATCATTACAGTGTTTTTTTATGACAAAATACCATTATATTATGTAACAAACTCTACAAAATCGTATTCTTAAATACCTAAAAACGACAATGTGTCTAACTTGTCCTTAGTAAAAGTAATACTATACATGTTCGGTTATTCTTTATACTTACTACTATTGTTTCTTCCAGGAAAACCTCTAGACCCCATTCTCCTATTAAATCTTTATATATATTTTTTAATTCATTTTAAAACAAATACGTAATAACGTTGTATGAGGTAATAACTATATTATAACCGTTGTTATACAACGTTATAACCTATAATAGGAGTAAAAATTCTACCCTCCAAAACTTCAAGCACTTGAACGTCAAAGTTTTAATCACAAGTTACGGAAACATCCGGGATTTAACGACACCAACACGAATACACGAAATATGTAACGGCCCGCGCATACACAGTCAAATTTTCGGGGATGCACCGGCACTACATGCACCCTTAAATTTAATGGATCCCAGTTTCTCATGGAAAGTCCGCGATTAAACTGTTCCGTAACTACATTAATTGGTGGAACCACGTCGTCTTTAGGGAGTCGAGTACTGACGAAATATGCCGAGAGAGATCCGAACCCTTTCTAAAGGGGCAATCTACAAAGAAATTTAGCTGTGGTAGCAAAAATATTTAGTAAAAGCTGCAATAAATTCTTTATACATTTTTTATATCAATGGTGGCAAAAAGCTTTGCTACTCTGGAAAAGAGCTTTGCCAAACTGGAAAGATTTTAATTTACAGTTGATAAAACTATTTTGCAAAAAGACAGTGTCTGTTATTGTAAAATTTATTTTATTACAGTAGCACAATCCTTTATAACTTCTGTTAAGAATTTTTAGTAAAGTATTTTTTGCTTGTATAGTAAAGCCAACTTGCAGTCATAAATAGAAATTTGATTATTCCAGCCAAAAAAATGTTAGCAAAATTTTTATTGCTACGCGTGTAAGACTAAGGTTAAATCAACCGCTCTTTAAGAGACCTTTTTGGACTTTATAAAGATAATTCAAGTTAAAATTATGCACTATAACTTACTGCACAAGGATTAAGATTGAGTTACAAAACAAAGTTTAACGACACAAAAACCAAAGTTATGTTAATTCTTTTTAACTGATTTTGGCAAAACTTTTAAATGGCTTCTGTGCAAGTAATCCAGACTAATCCATCTGATATTTTGCCCTTGAAATTTTAGAATAAAGCTTTCTTTGGTATTTTCCAGATTCATTTATATGCAAAACCGGCTTTATTAAGTAAGTATTACTAAATCCAGAAGGGAAAATGTTTGAAGTCGTAATAATATTGTAAGTTTTAAAAGAACTGATGTTTTGGTTGCTTCTAAAATTACCATTTATCATTTAACATTTTACATTTAACATTTAAGATTTAGCATTTAGTAATTTAGACACTGTTCATAAAAATATTAAAATTAGATGTTTGGTCATGCGCATTGTAATGATATTTGACTTTTGACAGAAGACAGCCGCTTGCTTGTCAGTAATAACATTGATCCCATTACAAAAACTTTATTAATTTCACAATTCGGCGAGTCCATCTTTAACTTAGCGCAGATCAAACAATAATAAAACCAAAATATATCAAATTATGGCATTACAGAAAACATTCCGACATTTGACAGGTTTTGACATGCGCAGTCGAATTTTCATTTAGCATTTAATTTAAGAAGATAAAAAGTTGGCCAACTCTTAAATGATAAATGTTAAATCCTAAATGTTAAATGAGTTTTATGAACGTCTACATGAATCACCATAAGCCGAACTTTTGTTAAATACTAAATGCTAAATGTTAAATGTTAAATTAAATGCTAAATTTTTTTATAAACCCACCATAAGTCTGTATACTGACACCAAAATATACCGTTTATATCCTAAATAATAATAAAGCGTGGGTGTCATAAGTGAGGTAAGAAGAAATTTATTAAGACATTATTAAATTATGTAATGATAGAAATGCGAAGGAAAAACCTTAGGATAAGAGAACAAACAAGGTGGAATGTTTGGGACCTCACATGTTGAACTATATAGGGATGCATAACGTAACATTACATGCTTTTCTTTTAGGTGCTGCAGTCTACGGAGTTCCACTGACTAATTCCTCAGAGCAGAAGCCGAAATTTGCATTCTAAGTTTTTAAAAGATATTAATAACTTGTAACGATATCTTATGCTTTAAATTTTTAATAAGTTATAATCACAAAATATACAGAGTTTTTATTTATATTTTGCCTTTCGTAAGGTAAAAAGATAGAAAAAACCTTTTTAGATAATAATTGTATAGTTTTTTTTAGAGCATAACAAAAGGAACAAATAAACATCAAACAGTTAAAAAAATAAAGGGGTACACATTTTTTTATTCGAATACCCTCTATATAATATCACCATTAAAAAGATCTTTAAAAACGCTTTAAAAATTACTAGACTTGATACATCTATCTTAAATAGTTTCGGAAATATGACCACTTAAATCTAAAAATAGTATAAACCGGTTGAGCTAAATAACATAGCACAGAGGCAATGTGAGGAAAAAAGACAATCTAACTAAATTCCGGCATGGAAACATGCGTGACTACTAGTGCTTGTTTTGTTATTCCATTACTGCCAATATACCAAAATTGCTTGCTCATATAGTATAATTTCCACTTTACCTACGGCACTAAGCTTAGTTCTTTCAGCTTGGACCTGTAAATATAATGGAAATATTAATAATATTAGGTAATATTGATATTTAAATAGACATATTTCCGAAACTGTTTAAGATAAGATAATATAAGATAAGATTAAGAAGAGATATATTAAATGTGCTAAATTTTTAAAGCTTTTTTATAGGCCTTTATATTAGTGACATAATGGACAGGGTGGTCCATTTAAAAAAAAGGGAAATATTGACAATACTTATAAACAGAAACTTTTCTATCTCTTTTAGTTGATATTTTAAATGGGTGCCAAAATAAAAAAAATCCTGTACAAACATAATTATGCAAATTATTGAACTTCAGTTTTTTTCTCTTAACAATGGGTTACCTAACCTTATTATACAACTGAGTTTTGCCTTTGTGTCAGTGTCAAAGTACCGTCGTACCGTGAGTATCGTGTTATTATTAGATGTTTAACCCATCATTTCCCCTGTTCCGTCAACGTTGTCCAAGCACTAAAACAGGCAGTATTTGCACTTTACAGCAACTTTTAGACAACGCGGTAGTGCCATTACAGACGTTATTTTAAATAACTACTACCTATAAATATCGCCCTGCTGGAGATTGAACCGTCGTCTCTAGGCTTACGAGATCAAAGGTTCTGTTACTGCGCTGCCGAGGTAAGTTTCCTACATACACGTGCAGCCACTTCAAAAGGTTCATAGACAACTAAAGCAACAACAAAACGGGACCAATTAATCACCGTTTTTATACAGTTTGAATGTGTCCCATATACTTGTGTATAAATCTGCCCCATCACATGCTAATTAATAAAAAAATTGAAATAGAAAAACCGTCTTCATTTATAATAATTTACAAATTAAAATAGTGCCTTTGTATTATTATGATTAGGATTAAATAGCAATAATTAATGCAAAAAATAGTAACTGGCCATAAAATATGTCCAAAGTTACTTTATGAAATTACTTACAGCAGGCAAAAACACGTTCCTTGTTGTGTACTCGATCTTACCGCACCGAAAATTTTGAAACTTAACTAGTCTGTAAACATACATAAAAACTGTGCAGACCCACTTACGTTACTATTTTACTTCGTATCTAACTTCAGATAAACTTAATGTATGTAGGTGCCCCTTGTATGAATCCACCGCACTTTCCCCTATACCTAAAAAATAAATTGGCAGTGGTGGCTCGTGGGTCTAAAAACAGGTGTAGTGCAGGAAGGGAAAAAAGCGCATTCACCATTTCAGCAAAATTGAAAATACTTAAGTATCAAAAGTCTATGTAAAAGTCTTAATATCTAAACTCACCTAAATTTTATACAGCAAATCAATCATTCTATCTTTTAATGCAGCAAATTTATCAATTATATCTTCATAAAATGGTTGAGTTTTTATCAGTTCCTGTAGAAGCTCCATTTGAATGAAAATATTGGCCAAAGATAAAAGTCTATCTTGGGATAAAGTGTTTCTTAAGAAAGTTTTTAAACGCTTAAGAGGAGAAAAACTCCGGTCCACTTACTGGCTTGTCGACGATATCGTTAAAATTAGCGAAAAAAGTTTATACGCCTCGGTAAAAATGTCTTTATTTGCGCCAACTTGTTTCACTAACTGCTGCAATGAAATATTTCTATATCTTTCATCAGCAAATATTAGCTAAACTTTGCAGTATCAGCAAGATAAAGAAATTGTAGTTTGTAACAATCTTCGAACCTTACTTCCATTTCCATCATAATATGATCTAATATTTCATAGAGAAGTGCTCTGTACTGTCCTTTAATTTCTTTCTGTAAAAAATCACTGTCGCGAATAAAACTTAAACGGAAACAATTGAAATAATACGTGAAAACCAACAAAACGGCCAAAACCTATATTATCTGTACAAAATTATCTGTTTAAGGCTAGCGATTTGCCAAGCAATACACATGATACTCCCACCTGAGATTCTGGCCGCCGGCAAGTATAGCGTTGTCATGGCAACGGAGCATCAAAGCGTAAACAATAACCCACATGAGGCGTATACTTCCAGTACGTTTTATATTTGCAATACACTTGCTGATCGAGGATTGCGAGGTCGCGTTGCCGAAAGCGGAGGAAAGCGATTCGTGGCAGCGGTTAATTTATATGCTAGATTTTGCATGGCAGAAATTTACAAATAAGGAATAGAAATGAGAGAAATTAATTGAATAATAGTAATATGTTCTTTATGTTTTATAATTTATTTTTGGTGAAGTGGCACTTCACTAACTACACCTGAATAGCCGCCACTGTAAATTAGAGAAATATTTGACTGACATTTATTTTTTAGATATTTTGTAAAGCCTTATTAAATAAAGTAACTTACTGACGCCAGCCTGCATATTACTGTAAATTCCATCCACAACTCAAATTTAATTGGGCTTACTTTAGTAAAATAGATTAAATAATGCAGTATTTCATGCAATAGCGGCTAAACATTTACAAATTTACGTGTAGACGTGCCATCACAACAATTGGTGGTTGCAAACTACGTGACTATATTAAGAAACATCAATTAAGCCCTTGTTACATTTAAAATTATGTGGTTTACTCTAACCACTGATTTATAAAGCCGATAAATAACTTTAATGTTAAATATTTTATAGTTTAATTGTTTTTTGGGAGTTTAAATTAAAACCAAATAATATTTGGCTTTTCTCCAGAAAAAAATATGTTTAATAAAGAACTAACCAGAACTATTCTGTCATTGCATAATACAATAAAAGTTAAAATTATCTTAAAAGAAATAAATTAATGAAATATTAAATACAAAATATGTTTTTAAATTTAGGTTATATAAAAAATTACTTACTATACAGAGAAAGTTGCAAACCCTTAACAAAGGTTTATAGGATTCCGGTCGAAATTATTTTATCATAATCCAATAAAATAAGTTCTGAACAAGACTGCCAGAACGAGAACTGTTGAGCTGACTAAAAATGTAATTTTTTTTTAATTAAAACTGGCTGACAGTTTAACTTTAAAATTACTTTTGTAAAATTGGTTAACTGTTAGGTATCATAACCAGATAAGGAAGCCTATGAACCTTTGTTTAAAGTTTTAGTGAGTTTTACCTATTTTTTTGAAGTCGGTGTTTTTAAAAGTGTTCATTTTTTACTTTCTAGTTTATTTTTGCTTTCTAACTTATTTTTATCACTATAAAATCGGTAAACATATACTAAAAACACTACCAGTACCTCTTCCAAAGACTACATTATAAAGCACAGGGACGTGTAATTTGATTGGCTTGAAACGTTACACACGGTCATAAAACATTGTCACATTGAGGGGGTCATGGTTAGTTCTAGTTTTTAATTATTTTTTTAATTTCTTGATTAACAGATTTAAAAAAAACATTACTAACCAGAACTAACCATGACAAATCCAATGTCAATCAATTAAATTACACGTCCCTGTTCTTTTTACTGTAGTGTGTCTATCAGTTTGGTAAAAGAGTAAATTTTGTTATAGATGTAATAGCAAATTGTAATCTGCCCTCGTATTATTATAATATTTGATTAACGTTACACCAATAGATGGCGCTAGTATTCATAGAATCAACATTTTTGATGTTTGAGCAAATAGCACAGAGAAAACAATAGGTCTAGTACCTTTATCTTTTATGGAACCACTGCGGAAGGGCTCTCTTTTAAATAAAAAAGATTATTCTAAATTAGTATTCGCGTAAGATGCATGCAAAAACAACATACGCAGCGAATTAAGAACCTCCTCGTCGGTTAAAAATGTCTACTTATACCAGTTTGTTACTTTTGCTGTAAGTCACAAGATAACTAAAACAGGAGGGGGCATAAAAATAAAAAAAACCCTGTATGTCCAAAAAAAAGCAAACCACAAACACCTAGTACTCTTTTTATTATCGAATGTTTTTCTTAATATTTTTCTAATTTAACTTTTTATTTATTTATTTTTTACGTACGGATTTTGATATTTTCTTTATTATATAAAGGTTTACAAAATTACATTTGAAATATTATTACAGTCATTTTGTTCGTTGACACAGTTACCTCAGATTTTCATTTCAGAAGCACTTTTCAAAGCTTATCTGACAGAAACAAAGAGACATGCTGGGCATCAGGTCAGGAGCTTTGGACTAAGGCTAATTGGAAATAAGACAATATAGGCTTAGAATAAAAGAAAACCAGTTAGGTTAAGTCTATATAAATAGAAAGGAAAATAACCCAAAGTGCAAGAATGAATGGATGGTTAAAAAGCTTTTATTTTTAAATTTTTGGGTTGTGTGGTAGTGTAGCACATATTAAAAAAATAATATTAATAAACTGGATACTTTAAAAATAGACCTTTACGTGATATTTGAATGGGTATTAGTAAAGTTAGTCTATATAAATATAAAGGAAAATAACCCAAAGTGCAAGAATGAATGGATGGGTAAAAAACTTTTATTTTTAAATTTTTGGGTTGTGTAAGGTAGTGTAGCTCATATTAAAAAAATAATAATAATAAACTGGATACTTTAAAAATAGACCTTTACGTGATATTTGAATGGGTATTAGTAATAGTATCTTACATTACAAGTGTGGAAAATGACTTATTTCACACGAGTGGGAATATTGTAGCGACAAACCCACGAGTGTAAGAAAGTCATTTTCACACGAGTACTGTACACTATTTTTCCTACGACCACAAATTATTCACCAAAAAAATTAAAGTTTGTCTTTTCAGAAAAAATAAAAAACAATTGAGAACTTTGCAACATTAAGGTGATTTTTACTTTGTAACACTAGTATGATATGTACTTTTCCTCACTGCTATATTATACTGTTTTGACAATATTTTTACATCGAAAATCACCTACCTAGAAGCATTATATAACTTTTATCATTTTGGAATTTAAAAGGGCCCTCACTTATAAAAATTGTTTGGTTAGGTTATAACGGTAATAGTTTAATATGGTTTTCTGCTATTTTAAGGGTTTTTTTAAATAATTGATACATATTTTAGACACTCTTCTAAATAAAACGTAAGTGGCGCATATCCAAAATTTTCCGTTTAAAAAAATATCAGTAAACAAACTTACGGGACCGGGGAGTCAAAAGGGGTGCTGGGTGCGGTAAAATTGGTAAATCGAGTTAATGAAACTGAACATCACATGTAAAATTAAGTAAAAATTAAATTTTTTTCATATTTTTAAGAAAAAATACAAAAAATATGAAAATTGTAAATGCATAACCTAAAGTTCTAAAAGTAAGAAAAAACGACTACTAAACGTCCGTTATACCATGCAAAAAATGGAAAGCATTTGGCAACGTCGGAAGGGTCTGTTTCTATTTATAAATGGATAAAAGAAAGTGGATTCATAAAGTAGCCTCAGGTTTAATTAAGGGATTAAAAAAGGTTTAACTAGTTGTTTGAGTACACGAAGACAGAGAGAAAGGAATTTGATCTATAGGAATTTTTTCTCTGGCGCTTTAGGTCGAACGGTCAAGCGGCAAGGCTGCCTCTATTGAGTGCGTACTCAAAGGTAGGAGGGAGATTTTTAATTTGATCTACTTACCTGACAACACCGTGCCACTGAGCGAGCCGTCAGTGAAAGTTGTTTTTGTGGTTATGTCTATTTTTGTTTATGATTTTATTTTTTCGGAAATTTTATTATTACTCTTTTAATATTAGAAGAAAGCTTATACTGTGTAGTTACTTAACGTTAATAAGATGATTTTCGCTAATTTGGGTTCTACTGTTTAAGGTAAGTAAAAGTTTTTTTACTGTCACTACAATATGTAGTGTATGTACAATATGTATATGTTACTTGCAAAACCAATAGCAGTTTTTAGAATGACATCATAATATAAATCACACGAGTGTTGTAAAGTACTTTGCAATACTAGTGCTGTAAAGTATTTTGCAACACTAGTGTGATATAACGCATTCTCTATGCATGAAACCAGTGTGCTATTTGCTATTTTCACAAGTGGTCGTAGGAAAAGTAAATATTTATACACGACATAAATAATTTTACAATACGATTTATTTTTAAAAATTAATTAAATAAAGCAAAAAGTAGTATAGTCCAGAAAATAAAGATATAAAACAGGTAAAATCTCGCAATTCTTTGGTCCCGCATGGATTGACTTGAAATTTTAACAGAAGGTAGGAAATAGCCCAAGGATCAAAACCTATATCGAGCCGAAGGGCGCCAAAACCTTAGGGGTGGATGCCACCCCTTAGGGGATGACAATTTTTATAACATATTAACTACAGAAATTAATTAAAAAAGTAATTTTTAGTAAAAAATGTGTTATACATTGTTTTCATAACACTAGTATTTTTCAAGTAATTTGCGATTAAAAGTAACAATTTTTTGACGAAAAAATCGACGGTTTAATAGGTTTTTTACGAATAACTCGAAAATTATGCATTTAATAAAAAAATTGTGTAGAAGCAAAATTGTAGATTTTAAAAAGACAAACAATATTAGTTTATTATATTTTTACGACCAATACAAACTGAGATACGAAGTGTTAATTGTTAGCTATTTGTCGTCAAATACAAAATTTAATTGATTCATAGTCAAATAACGGGAAAATGCTGCATTTTTCGAGAAAAATTTATAAAACCTTCTTTAAAGTACATAATCAGACTTTTCTTTAAAGAAAGAATCAGAAGTCTTAAACGTAAAAGATTAGTAAGTTATGCTAAAAATAGGGTTAGTTACTGATTTTTCTACGAAAAAATCAACAAAAGAACCCCTAACTACCCCCTAATTGAAGCTGACCTTTTTCCTCCAACAATTTTCTAATACATGTATTGGTAATAAGTCCAAGAAACTAAACCAATTTCAAATGCCTAATTTTAAAAATAATATGTAGATTTTTATGCTCCGAAGTGGCCTATTCGAATTTCTGAAGAAAAATTTATTCTTTTTTTTAACGTATCTCCTTTATTTTTAGACGATAGAAAGTTTTTTTAAAAGCCTCTTCTAGGGGTTTTTAGAGCTACAAGGCTCTGTAGGTAAAATTCCTTAAGATCCCTTGGTTTTTAAATGGGGTGAGCTCAAATGGCTCGAAAAAGGTGGTGCTTGTTCGTAAATACAGGGTTTTAAACGACTATATCTCGCCAAATATTCACTTGACAGAAAACCTACGTAATGAAAAATCTTAGTCATTAAAAAACCTTTAATTTAAAGCAGAACCATTTATTTCTTATCTCCAGTATTTTCGGAGTTATTTAGAAAAAAGGAGAAATCTATGAAATTGTAAATAATCGATTTTTACTTAAAGCTTGCATTTTCCTGAAATGAGGCATTAAAGAATGGTTAAACTTTTTGAATGTATTATTAATACATGTACTAAGAGAACTGCAAAAGGGTAAAAGTTAATTTTAATTAGGGGTAGTTAGGGGCTTATCTTAATTTATTTTTCTTAGAAAAAATAGATACTGACCTTATTTTTATCATAACTCACGTAATTTTTATGCTAAAAACTTCTTTTAAAACAGGTAACTTTTTTGTCGGACATGCAATTTTTAAACATTGTGCCAAACATCGTAAGGTTTACAGTCACGAAACTAAAAGTTATGACTGTAACCCTTACCCTTTTGGCACAATGTTTAAAACTTGCATGAAAATTGTGGTAAACTTTTCCGACAAAAAAGTGACGCGTTCGCCCAGTCTGAAATCCGAATCATTTGACATTGACAAGCTGGGTCAAAGCGCCGCGCCGCTTCCATATATGGCGGTATGAATATTCGTGGTACACTCGTTAACAGGAATCTCACACATCCATCTTGCACAGTCCGACACACGTAATATGTCAAATTTGTTTTCATATTTTAAATAGCAGAATCTGCCTTAAATTTTCTTAACAACATTCTTTAACACCCTTTAATGTTTTATCTGCTTCTGTATTATAATGCTATGATTTTCCAACCCAAAACTATTTAACTTCAAACCCAAATTAGGTGTTTAATCAAATTTATCTTTTATGAATAGATGGACACTCATCCATTTTTCCTCTGGCTCTTCATTTTACCTAAATTTTCCACAAATCACGGATTTATACGTTAAAAGATTAGCTTAAAATAAACTTTATGAATAAAACAACACCCAAACTACAAGTTACTGTAAATACATTGGAAGAAATAAACTGTATCAAGAGAACTCTCTTAAAACTTTTACTCTAACAGTTTTATTTAGAATTCCAGGCAAAAGAAAAACTTTATCAATTTTTCTTGCCGATACGGCTAATAAATTTGATTTCAAGACAAGTTAAATAAACTTTGGGAATAAGTAAATTCTACGGATTAAAACTTTAAATGGGATATTAAAGTATGAATTAATATGAGAGTTTAACCTTTTAATATTTGAATTAACAAAAGAAAGGCAGTTAATAATATAATAAAACATTTTTTGAATACTGGCTATTTTGGAGGGGCACCACTTCGATTTGGGCTTAGTTCACCTAAAACAAAATAAAATGAAACCCATAAACCACTTCTTCCAATCAAACTATTATGTAGGACTGCTACGAATGCTTTATCACTTTATTTTATTATTTGCCTCATTTTTTGTTAACCTAAGGTAGTATTAAAAACAAAAGAATTAGCAATCTAGTATCATAAAAATAAAAATTATGCGTTTTTATCAACTGGCATATCATATACCATTTAGTTGTACTCATTAAACATTGTCGTTTAAAACTGATTTTTTTGACAACATAGAATTTTAACTTTGTTAAGTATTTTATGCTGTATCTGCTTTCCATTTTCTTATATCGTAACCCTTTAATAAGTCGGTAGACTAGTATCGATTCTTCACTAATCCTTTATTTTGGCCTTCATTTAATAAAAAAGCTTTTAGGTTTTGTTTTTAAAAAATAGTAGTTTAGTTTAGAAGTACAAGGAAAAAGTATAATTCTTGGTTATAAACAATTAAAATTTTGGATAAACTGTGAAACCATTTAACAGTATTTTAAATTTAGAATATAAATTTTATTGCTTTTTGATTACAAAGTTACAATTAACCATATACATTAAATCTAAAATGCATTAGGATTTTGTATATATTGTGCTTTTTGCTAGATAGAAATGTACTTATCGGGAAAGAGTTTTCAACCCGTAGTCACTTTTCTAATATATTGCAGGCTTTTAGGAAAATTAAAGTTTATTCATTAAATAAATGCGCTAGTGTTTAATTTTCTTAGTGTGTATGCTTTGCTTCATACAATGCACAAAAAGGTATTTAAATTTAAATTATTTTTGGAATCAATATAATAAACTTAATATTAATAACTATTTTAACTTTTTAAATTATTTAAAGTTTGCAGCAGGTCTAACATGGTCAGCTTCTTACCAGATATACCGGGTGCTCACGAGATTACTAGCAAGGCTGTTACTTTCTTGAGAAGTGTTACATGATTTTGAAATTTTGATTATTGTATGGTTAGATAGAATGCAGATTTCTGATGTTTCAGGTTTTATGTGGCACATCTAGTTTAACCGAAAGTGCTCTCAACTTTACTATTTTAAACGAAACACCCTATATATTTTTCTAAAAATCAATTCTACGGACAATTCCAAGAAAATACATGTACCACAAGTTATACCTACTTTAATTAGTTTTTGATGAAAAAGTCTTTAAAAATGTCTGTGTCTGTGGCGGGCGTTGGTGTAGAGGCTAACGTGCCAGTCTCTCACAGTAGAGGGCCGTGTTTCGATTCCCAGCACCCTCCATCGGCATTTTAAATCGCTCGTCACCTCACAGTTGGCAATGGCAAACCACTGTGTAGTATTCTACCAAACCCTAGGTAGTAGTTATTTAATAAATACCGTCCGTGGTGGCACTACTGCGTTGTCTAGAAGGTGCTGTGAAATGCAAAAAACTGCATGTTTCAGTGCTTGGACAACGTTGACGGAACGGAAAAAGAATGGGAAAAACATCTAATAACCCGACACCCACGGTACACTGTACACCGTACATGTGGTACTTAGGCATAAAGCCTTCGTAGGCTGTCACAAAGATAAAAGAAATGTCGTATTAGACGGCCATTTTTATTGATTCGTTAAAAAACTAGTGATAGTAGAAAAGTGCTAATGCGATTTTTTACACATATTTAATAAACCTTATATACTATAACTGTAAAAATACAATTTTTAGTTTAACCGAATGTGCCACATAAATTGACATTCGGAAAAAAAACGTCAATTATTTAAAAGCAAACCACTACCTTAAGCCTAAAATTTAAACTTAACACCTATTTTTTGATTTTTTTTTTATTAACTGTATCCTATTTCTAAACCTACTAGTTTTTAAGTTATTGTTAGTAAAACGATAGTAAAACGCTAGGCTGCCTTAAAAGTAGCAAAACAAAAGTATTTTTTAACCTTTCACTAATAGCTTAAAGGGTGGTTAGGTTTAAAGATAGAATATATTAAGCAAAAAAGGTTAAGAAATATGTGCTTTTAAGGCATAAGGTGGTGGTTTTCATTTTAATTATTAAAGTCCTTTACTGTCAAAAGTCAATTCCGGTACAACCGGAAAATTTATTTTTACGGAGATACGATATAATGTTCATTAAATATGTGTAAAAAATTACATTAGCCCTTGTCTACCATCATTAGTTTCTTAACAAATCCATAAAAATAGCGGTTAACATAAAATTTTTAATTACCATTTTCTCAAAAAGTAATTAAGATAGCTATACCATGTGTCTGTACATTTATTCAGTACATTATTGAAATTGCCTGTTAATTTAATTTTTAGGAAAATATATAGGGTGTTCCATTTAAAATATAAAAGTTGAGGGAACCATCGGTTAAAATAGATGTGGCACATAAAATCTAAAATATCAGAAATCTACGTCCTATCTAACCATACATTCGACTAAATTTCTTTCTTAAAATTTTAAACTGGCATTTTTTATTTAAAAGCCATTGTAACATGTATTTTTAACTATTTTTTGCTTATGCAATAGGCTACTATCCATAATTTTACAATGGTATAAAACTATTTTAATTATTAGTTACACGTCACTAACCCGGGAAAATTAAAATTTTACCAAAATTGTCTATAGTTTTTTTGTAAATAATTTTTAAAGTTGATTAAAATTTATTCCACAATTTGCGAGTTCAATCAACTTCACAATGTTGCCAGTGCTTATGTGAAAAGTCAGTTAAATAAATATGCCAACAAGGAACAAGCAATAGAAAAGGGATGTCGTAGCTTGTATCTTTTGTGACGTAGGCACACTACAACTACGTCATCGGACTATGCGGCGTTTTAAATAATTTCGCAGGTATTTCCACAAAAATGGAAATTTTGGCATTATTACAAAAATCTTGCAATTTTCGGGAAAACTTGAAGAAAAGAAATAAAATCCAATCTATCTACACCGAAAATTTGCTACCTTAGACGTGCATGGCTAAGAGGCCTATTGTAAGATTAAAAATATATGTAAATAAATGTATAGGGGTATAGGGATACTCTGCATCAAATACTTATTTTAATATTGTTATGTTATTGTAAACCACTTTTATTTTTTTAACTTTAAAATGTCCACATCCCAATATCTTCGTTATTAACATGACCTCGAGTTCATAATATTATTTTCCCTTATCTTCCATTGTAACATTCAGTGGAAAATGTCAAACGGTAATAATCGAGGAGCGGTAACATTTCCTCGACATTTAAACGAAAGTTGCCCTCGCTTCGTTCCCGACATTTTCACCTCTTGATAACTTTTGCTTGGGCAGGTGCGGAAAATTAGATGCAGTATTTATTTAAATGTCGTTCCATTTAAAAAAGGCACTGGGTAATCTACGTATATGAGAACCACCGAAAATTATAATTAATTTGTTATTACCGGCGATTTTTACTTATTCTATCGATAGAACGCCGTCCGCGGTTTTACTTATTAAACTATTAAAAACCGCCGAAAAATAGTTAAAGGTAATATAACTTTAATAATTATTTACTTTGCTAGCCGTAAGAGTTTAGTTTTTGTGGTTTTGTTGTTTAATATTGTAGTTTAATTATTAGCACCCTTTGGAAAAACAAATTGGAAGTAGTATAGCGGAATGGAGAACATGCAGGCAAATAAAACCACTATACTAACGTTTCGTGGCTGGCTTGCCACTTTATTAAGGGCCCATAATTAAACAAGACATACAAAACTATTTCGTCACATGGACCCAATAATTAACAACAATAAAAAGCACTTTAAAAATATTGTTAGGCAGGAAAGGCAATGAAATAACTTATCACAACATCATCGTCAGCAATTAGATATAACTTAAAATTCTCAAAAAGTAAAAACTATTTATCTGAAAATTTAAATATGAAAAATAAAAAATAAAAATTAGAAAAAATGTAAAAATATTATTAAGAAATAAATATAAAAAGAAAAAAAGTTATTTATCTATCCGGAATGGAACTTGGGACCTGTCGCTTACGGGTCGACACTCAAAAACCTGTAGCTATGGGGGAACTTAAATACACTTTTTAAACCTTGATAATATGCTTAAAGAAATAAGCTGTGTTTATAAATAATTTATCTTGTAATTATTAATGAGAATATTTAGGTTTGTTTCACCCTTAATAATACATGCATACTTTAATTGGTAATACTTTAGTTTTGGTTTTATAAAACGATCAGTTTTTTTCTGCTAAAATACTTATGGCTTTTCCTTTCCTTAAAAATGTACACACATTTTTCTAACTTTTTAACAGTTTTATTTTTATTTGTTGATTAATAATAAAAAAATAATAAACAATAAAACAAATATTTATTATTGTTTTTACTAGTATTCGGTGGTTTTCAATATTTTTATAAGCAAACCCTCCGAACGGCGGCTTTTATTGACAAAATAGGTAAAATCCGCCCATAATAACAAATTAATTAAAATTTTTGGCGGTTTTCATATACGTAGATGTAAAAACCGCCAGCAGGTGGCTTTCTCCTTAAATTTGAGCAAAACCGCCGGCGGTCGTTTAGCCAGTGCCTTTAAAAAAGGCTTAATTATTTTCTACTAAAAATTACCATTTTGGTAAATAAAAGTAGGTTTATAATTTTTTTTCACGACCCTTAAAAATTATGATGTTTTTATAATTATTAACATAAATATAAATTACCCAATTTAAGTACACTACATAGTTTTTAAAAAGTAATTTTTTTAACAGCTCGGCACTTATTTTTATTTAATAAATGTTTTGTTCCAAGGCGTTCTACAATTTATTTAAATATGAATTTATGCAATGTAAAAGGTAACGTGACATGATCTAAAGGTCAAGTTACCTTTATTTCGCTATTATTTTTTTTAGTTTAGGAGTCACTAAATTTTAAATTTGATAGTTTGTTTTGTCCTTTTGACTGCCCTTGTAGAGTGGCGTAGGTCCCTGCTAGTGTGGGTGTAAGGTCTCCTGTTTTCGGCAGCGTCGGGGGTGATCGTAGTAGGCGTCTGGCTGGCTGGAACGGCGAAGTGACTGTGCCAATTTCTGTACTTCTGTGTGGGGGTTGAAAGTCTTCTGTCTTGTTGGAGTCGCTTTGGCTTCTCGTCCGGAGATTATACTAGGGGCCTGGCATTTATCGGAACGATTTCTTCTAGATGTACGGGGACCGTGGAGCCTCCACCATATGTGACAACGTATTTTTCTTTAGCCAAATACGTCGCCGGGGTGCGTTGCGTAACTCGGATGGGGTATTGGGCACTTTAAACTCACTTTAAAAATAAATAAAAAAATATTATATTTTGCACTAAATAAAATTACAATTTTACCAGTATAATACTATCAACAATATATAAAATGAGGAATCTTGGTTCTTGGGTTTGGACCGCGTCAAATTAAAATCGTTTACCGACGTTTCGCCATCGATTGCACGAGGCATCTTCAGGGATCTGTACTCTGCGAGAATGGAACACTGAATGAGCTCTGGATCCCAAGGCAAGAGTTTATATACCCTTGCCGTGTTCACCGGGGCGTGTCCCTGCTTATAATTGCTCTCCACGTGTGATGTAGACCGTAGCCATTGTCTCTATTGAAATTATTAGGGTATTTATGTATTTCAATAGACTCCCGAACTTTTCTTTTATAGAAACCTTGAACCGACGCAAGAACCTTAGTTTCCTTTACATTAATATTGTGACCGGTACATTGTTGCTGACTGAATAATTTGTTTGTTTCTAATACATCTGTCATGCTCCTTAATTCTAGTAGAAATGGACCGTCCAGTTTCTCCAATATACACTTCACCACATGAGCAGGGAATTTTGTACACTCCCTCGGTTTGTAATGGTATTTTATCTTTCGCCGATCTCAAGCATTGACCAATCTTTCTGTGTGTATTAAAGATTGTTCGTATGTTGGACCGACGAAGTATTTTAGCGATTTTGTCAATGGTTCCATGTATATATGGCAAGACTGCACTGCCCAAAGGTTCAACACTATCCTCACTGGTACTAGTACTGGGAATAGGATTTTGAAATCGATTAATGGAACGTCTTATATCATTAGTGCAATATCCATTGCCCCTTAACGCTTCAGTCAGTTTTTGAGTTTCTGACGACAATGATTTTTTGTCGCAAATAGAAAGGGCTCTGTAAACTAATGAATTGATGACAGATTGTTTTTGTGACGGGTGGTGATGAGAGCTGGCATTTAGATATCGGTTGGTATGGGTGGGTTTTCTATACACTGTATGTGCCATGGTGCCATCTCCCTTTCTGCTTACAAGTACCATCGCGTTCAAAAACTCAGACACTCAAAATATTATATGCTACTAGCTCCCTGACTATTATAATTTTTTTTTGACTGACAACGTAATACCTGTTAAGTTTGGATAGTTTTATTATTGGGATATAGACAATTCAGGTAATTTATACCAGCTAGGTTTATTTATTACAGAATTAAATTACTTAATTATACAAGTGTAGGAAATCAAGCAAAACAAGCTTGTGTGTGTTTTTTTTTAAACGCGATCCATCGCTTTCAAAAAATACACAAACGCAAAAAATTAAATAAGGTTTTTTATTTAAATTAAATAAATCAAATAATTATTACATTATTTAAACAACAACAGGTTATACTCTTAAAAATAGAAACTATATTAATATTTTGTAATAGAGCCATTATTTTCTAATACACTCCGCAAACGTCGGGGCATACTAAACACTAGATTTTGTGTAAGCTGGTTATCAATATGATCCCAAGCTTGCATAATTTTTTGCTGGAGCTCTTCTTGATTTCTTGGTCGAAAATCATGTTGGTGAATTATTTTTAACATAAGCCCCCACACATTTTCGATCGGGTTGAGATCAGGGCTCTTTGGAGGGAACGGCAGCACATTAATATTATTTTCGTCAAGGAATGCATTAATAATTCGGGCCTGATGGACTGGCGAGTTGTCATGCTGAAAAGTAAAATCATCCCCATATACAGCTTCCACCGATGGTAGCATAACTTGCTCTAATATATCCCTATAAACGGGCGCAGTAAAACGTCCTGGAATAACTCTTAAAACCCCTGGTCCTCTGGCACTAATCCATGCCCAAACATTAACCGAAAACCTACCGCTTCTTGCAACCTTTCTAGTATATTGACTATTATATCTCGTTCCAGTGGGTCTATATACTCTAATTTTTCCATTATGACACGACTGGAAAGTTTTCTCATCAGAAAAATAACTTTTGGCCACAGATTATCTGCATTTAGAAACTCCCTGGCAAACCGCATTCGTCTAATTTTATTTTCTTCCGTCAAAAAATTTTATTTGCTGCGGACCTATTCCTTATAATTTGGGAATTCCGAATTCTCCTTCTAGCGGTTTGAATGGATGCCGGAAAGTTAGCGACTTCTTTGGCTTGGAGAGCGGTGTGAAATGGATTGGCCTGTAAATATTGTATTAAACCGGCATCTTGCTCCGCATTTGAGCTTTTTTCCGGCCTGAGCCTGGGTTTCTTCTCATATCGCCAAAATTATTGATTTTTTTCTTTGCAAGTAGAACGGTGTTCTTGTCTACGCCAATCTCATTGGCTATATTCCTTATTGCAACTCCTTCAATAACTCTTGTATGTAGTATTACTTTTTGTTGCTGGTTTAGACGAGGCATAATATCAGCAGATGCCAAAACTGAATATTTTTTTTGACTGACAACCTATACTGACAACTAAGTACCTATTAATTTTTGATAGTTTCATTATTATTATAATATAGAAAAATCAGGTAATTCATAAAAGTCCGGGAGATCAAACCAAATAAGCTTGTCTGAGTTTTTTTTGAACGCGATGGTACATCTAAAAAGGGTATTGCTCCATTCGCTTCAATTTCCATAGTGAACTTTATGTTTGGATGCTGGTTATTCAAATGATCCAAAAAGGATGGGAGAGTATCTAAACCATGTGGCCATACCACAAAAGTGTCGTCCACGTACCTCGACCAAAACTTTGGTTTCAAAGGAGCTGTCAACAATGCATTTTCCTCGAATGCCTCCATGAAAATATTAGCTACCACCGGTGACAATGGTGATCCCATGGCTGCACCCGAGGTCTGCTCATAGAAAACTCCCTGAAATATAAAATAGGTGGAAGTGAGGCAGGCTTGGATGAGATTAATGAGTGAGACGTCCAGATTATTATGGTGAAATAAATCTGTAATTATGGAAATTGAATCGTTCACTGGCACATTTGTGTATAGTGACTCCACGTCAAAACTGACTAGAAGGTCTCCAGGGTCTAATTTTATGGTCTGTAAACGTTCTATAAAATGTTTGGAATTTTTATAAATGAATCCGTTTTTCCTGTGAAGTTATTTAAAATGGTTGCTAAATATTTTCCAACTTTGTATGTGGGCGAGTCAATTGCACTAACGATTGGACGTAGCGGTACATTTTGCTTGTGTATCTTCGGCAACCCATAAAATCGAGGAATTTTTGAACTGTTAGGTTTTAAAGATTTCTTTTCTGCTTCTGAAAGGGTAGAAGAATTAATTAACGAAGTTATTTTTCTCTCGATTTTACATGTTGGGTCTGTCCGAAGTGTTTTATATATATCCGCGCTTAAAAGAGAGAGTATCTTTGCAACATATTCTTCCTTATCTATTACTACCGTAGCGTTGTCTTTATCCTTTATCAAGGTTTCTATAAAAGAAAAGTTCGGGAGTCTATTGAAATACATAAACACCCTAATAATTTCAATAGAGACAATGGCTACGGTCTACATCACACGTGGAGAGCAATTATAAGCAGGGACACGCCCCGGTGAACACGGCAAGGGTATATAAACTCTTGCCTTGGGATACAGAGCTCATTCAGTGTTCCATTCTCGCAGAGTACAGATCCCTGAAGATGCCTCGTGCAATCGATGGCGAAACGTCGGTAAACGATTTTAATTTGACGCGGTCAAAACCCAAGAACCAAGATTCCTCAGTTGACCAAGGCCGTGAAAGCTTCCGTTCTATGTTAATATATAAAATTATTAAATATCAGTGTTTACAATAAATTTGGATGACTCCGAAATTAAAAAGGAATTTATACTATTTTAGTATTATTTTTACATGCAAATTTCTAAAAAATATATAAATGCGTAGTTATGGAGAGGATAATTATCTCTTATAAAAGAAAGCCATGATTTTTGTTGCAATAAAACTGTCGTGCTAAAAAATCATAATAAATTAATAGGTACAAATAAATGAAGTATGATATAAGATGTTAAATTGAAAAAAGATTTATTTGGTTGTAAAAAAATATAATATGCAACATATGCATACAGTGTATTTTGTACTCATGGGATTGCCGCATTTGCATGAGAAGAAAGATTCAACTTTGTATTACTTATTATTGTTAAAACTTTCTTGTCTCCAGTTTAATAGTTTAAACAACAAAATAAAAAAGCTCAAAACACACTAAAAGTTTTCTCTACTTACATGGTATCACAAAAATGTTATTAATAAATAATAACAAAAGTATCAAAGAAATAAAATAAATTGTTTTTTATTGTGATCGATACTCTAGATTGATGAGAAGATTGGTGCGAACTAATAGTTGGGACTACCAGATCGCACAAATTTTTAGATTACCTTTTACCTGGAAAAATCGGGTGTAAAGCTGGCGTGACCGGTTTTGTGAGTTAATCGATCTTCAATCTTCCTTGACTTTTGGTTTTTAATTTGTTGCTAATTCTGTACACAGTAATAATCAATTTTGTAAGCAGCAACACATTTTGTGGATGAACTTTTACCTGGAAAAATTGAGTGTAAAGCTGGCGTCAGCAGCTTTGGTGAGTTAACCGATCTTTAATCTTTCTTGACTTTCTGTTTTTCATTTGTTGCTGACTCTTTACACCGAGACAAACAATTTTGTGAGCAGCAAGAAATTTTAAGATTAACTTTTACCTAAAAAATCGAGTGTAAAGCTGGCGTTAGCGGTTTTTGTGAGTTAACCAATCTCCAATCTTTCTTTACTTTCTGTTTTTAATTTGGAGCTGACTCTTTACACCTCGGCAAACAATTTAGTGAGAAGCTACAAATTTTTAGAATTTCTTCTACCTGTAAAAATCAAGAATTAAGCTGGCGTGAGCGGTTTTTGTGTAGTAAGTGACCAGATTTTTGTGAGTTAACCGAATTATTTTTTAGCTTTTGGTACTATAAAACCGTTTAACATAAAAAGAAACATAAATTATTTTCAGATTTTCAGTGTTCTTGTTGGTTTTTTTTATCTTTGGACGTTCCACGAAGGCTGAAAGCCTAAATACTAACGTACCGTGGGTGTCTTAAGCAGGGTAAGAGGAAGTTTGTTAACACGGGACTTAAAAACTTGTAGATTTGGGGGAAGGAAAGACCTCCGCTGGCAGTAGGTTCCACAGTCTAGAAACTCTAGGGATAAAAGAACGAACGAAATGGGAAGTTCGGGGCCTGTCCAATTGGATCGTATAGGGATGCATACGTGCGGCACCACGAGTTTCTCTGTTGGGAGCTGCAAGAGGAGGGACTATACTGGATAATTCGTCGGAGCAGAAGCCGTAAAAGTATCTATAGAAGAGCGATAGATCTCCCACAGCTCGACGATGGGCAAGAGAAGGAAGTCTTTGAGTAAGTAAAGGATCATTAATAAGACAAACAGCCCTTCTTTGAATGGCATCAAGAATGCTGAGGGTTGTAGGGGATGCCATTCTCCAGACATAAGAACAATATTCCAGAGAGGGTCGAATTTGGGACACATACAAGGTGTATAAATTGGAAGGAGATAAATACTTTTGGCTCGGAAAAGAAAATCAAGCTTTTTGAAGCCGCGGTGGCTATAGATATAATGTGTTTATGCCAGTTAAGGTTATTCTCAAATATGACGCCCACAAGGTTAAATGTGTCCCCGCTCTGCAAAACCTGGCCACTCATAAGCAAAAGGTGAGTGTTTATAGATTCTTTTCACGACAAGGAACATGATTGTGTTTTGGATGCATTAAATTGAACACGATTTTTGGCGCCCCAATCCAATATCAAATTGAGATCCTGTGAAAGAGATACTTTTTATTCTATAAAATTTATTTAATTCCATACTATAACTAACCAGAACTAACCAATATTTTTATATTGAAGTAGTTGTGGAAAATATATAATTCGTAATTTTGTATCGGCGCGGCGGCCAGTGTGTAGCAGATTTTATATCGGTCGGTCGAGAGGGGGTCAAATTCCAATTACTAGATTTAACCCAAATAAGAAATAAATAAATATTATTTTTTTATCTTTGGACAACCACGAAGGCTAAAAGCCTAAATACTAACGTACCATGGGTGTCTTAAGCGATGTAAGAGGGAGTTTGTTGACACGGGACTTAAATACTTGAAGATTTGGGGGGAAGGAAAGACCTCCGCAAGCAGCCGGTTTTACAACCTAGAAACTCTAAGGATAAAAGAACGAACAAAGTGGGAAGTTCGGGGCCTATCCAGTTGGACCGTATAGGGATGCATACGCGCGGAACCACGGGTTTCTCTGTTGGGAACCGTAAGTGGAGGAACTATACTGGACAATTATTCAGAGCAGAAGCCATGGAAGTACCTATAAAAAGCGATAAATCCCCCACAGCCCGACGATGTGCAAGAGAGGGAAGCCTTTCTGTAAGTGAAGGATCATTAATGAGACGAATAGCTCTTCTTTGAATAAAATCAAGAATGCTTAGGGTTGTGGGGGACGCCATGCCCCAGATATGAGAACAATATTCCAAGGAAGGTCGGATTTGGGACACATATAAAGTGTATAAATTAGAAGGGGAAAAATACTTTTGGCTCGAAAGAGAAATCCAAGCTTTTTGAAGCTGCCGTGGCTATAGATACAATGTGTTTATGCCAGTTAAGGTTACTTTCAAATGTAACGCCCACAAGATTAAAGGTGTCTTTACTCTGTAAAACTTGGCCACTCATAAGTAGAGGATGAGTATTTGATGACTCTTTTCGCGACAAGGAACATGATTGTGTTTTGGATGCATTAAAATGGACGAGATTTTTAGCGCCCCAATCCAATGTTAAATTAAGAGCCTGCGAAAGAGATATCTGCATCGCTCTGCGTTTGTTTTCCAAGTCAGGTTTAGTAATAGGTAAATAATAAATAAACAAGTCAAGTTAAGTGAAACGAGCCTTGCTGATGCAACTTCGCCCACGTCTATATTAGTCCAGGCTACGCCACTGAACATAGGTACGTTTGGTTAAATCCTAATATTTTGCATTAGAAATGTCTACAAGTTTTTGATACTTTTACAATGATACTAATCTAATAGAATTAGATTAGGTCTTACGAAATTACTTAACCACAATCCGAAAGCTTTAAAACAGCTGCATTAAAAGACATCCAAATTAATTCGTCTAGTATTTAACTTAGGAGGATGAAGAATAGACGTTTCACTGAAGGCCAAGCTAATTTATATGCAAAACCGACTTCTATTAGAAACTTTGGCATAATCCACTTAAGCAAACGCTAGAGCCGACGACGCATTTACAATCTACACTTTATTTGACGAAAGAGCCATTTACTTTAATTACAATTTTCATTTCTCTGATCGTTAATAAATGCTGTTTTTTAATCGCTATCACGAAGATAATTAAAAGCCACCCTTTACACTGTCAATATTGGATACTAATCGTTAATTGTGAACACCCAGTATAAAAAAACATGCATTTAAATAAGTCAAAAAAAAGTAAACCAATTCAATGTCTAGGCCAAAACAATAATTATCAAACAAATCGACAGGGTCAAGTGTGGTTAGACATCAAAACAAACTACTTCAAATTTAAAAAGGTAAGTAAAAACTGATTTTAAAATCTAGGTGTTCTCATCGTAGACTGCTTCATATTAAAAGAGAGGGATATACAGGGTGTCCCAACTCTATTTATACACGAAATAACTTCGACCCTGTACAAGATATTAAAATAACTTGAAAATAAGAAACGCCTATTTGAAAACATTCTTTTTACTGACAGAATCACCTAATATACAAGGTGTCTTAAAACCAGATTTTTATTGTCAAGTTGTTTTTTTAATGGAACACTCTGTATATTTTATCAAATTTTAACTCTGTAGTAAATTCTGCATCAAAAATGTACAACACACTTTTTAAGATATCAACGGTATGCGGATATACTCATAAACAATTTAAAGTGATAAAAGAAAATAATATTTTGGTTTTGATTATTTTTAAATAATTCTGTCACTGTCAGAGTGACAAATTATATAATAACAAATTATAACTAATTACCTTCTATTGTAGAAATTACCAATAAGTAAATCAGCTGTTTAGTTTATTTTAGATACATATTTACATACCTAACCTAAAAACCAACCATAATTGACGAACTGCTATTTTTAACACGCTTTTATTAACTTGGGTTGTAACTATCTATCAATCTGGCTATCTATGTAACGGAATCTTTGAGCCTAATTTTAACCAACTTCCAGCTATTCGATTTCTTTGAAACTTTGCACACGTATTAAGGACCCATGACAATGCAATAATCTGCAAACAGTATCCCGTTATCCTGCTTTGGATTGCCAGGAAAAAAAATTCCATTATATTATAAAAACAACACCTGGGTCGCCATCTGTTGGCAACATTTCAAACTTTACTACTTTTAAAAATCGTACGTTCTGGCGGATGCGCCAGATTAGACAATTGAATAATCGAACTTGACAACATTTGCCGACGGGTTGGGGACCAGGGGCTCAATTCTGCTAAATTGAACTCATTCGTTCGCTGAAAGTATTCGTTCCGGGAGCGTATAACAATCATCTGTTTTTTTTAAACGCTTTTTTAACGAACGAATAACCTTCACTTGTTTTTTAAAACAGGCGGTCATAAAACAGAAATCTGTATTACAAACTGACATCTGAAAAAATTAACAGTCATAACATAACCTAAAATTCCTTTAATGTGAAATGAAAGTTAAAAAATCAGTTAACCAAGCTATTAAAAACAAAGTATACACTTTAATTGAAATACAAGAAGCAAATAAATAATTAACATGGTCCTCCGCAGCCAGAATAATCATTCGTAAGCAAAATAGTTCCTAAATCACATAACCTATAACCATGAAAAACTATGAAAAATAATTAATAGTTTAAAAAAACTAAAAAACACGCTTTTATATGCAACCGAACTAAAATTAGAAAATAATTTTTCATTAAAAAATATTGTAACTTCATAGTAAAAAGCGTGGGGTGCTTAATATATTAAATGTTATAATTATTATATTTGCCAATATCTATGATGGAAAAGTTATGAGAAAATAGTAAAATGCACCCCACGCTTTTTACTATGAAGTTACAATATTTTTTTAATGAAAAATTATTTTCTAATTTTTAGTTCGGTTGCATATAAAAGCGTGTTTTTTAGTTTTTTTAAACTATTAATTATTTTTTAGTGAATTTAAGTAAATATGTGTTTAAAAATAAATTAAATGGCTAACTTACTTATTTGTATTTCTTACAACGAAATATAATTAATTACATGTTATAGTATTTGTCACTCTGACAGTAACAATTTTTTTTAATTAATTAAAACCAAAATATGATTTTCTTTTTTTTTACTTTTAGTTTTTAATGAGTAAATCAGCATACTGCTGACATCTTTAAAACCAGCAATGATTGAAAAATAGTGTGTTATACCTTTTTGATGTAGAATTTAATACAAAGTTAACATTTAATAAAATATACAGGGTGTTCCATTTAAAAAAAACAACTTAAAAATAAAATTTCTGTTTTTAAGACACCTTGTATAGTAACTGGTACTGTCAATAAAAAGAGTGTATCCAAATAAACATTTTTTATTTTAAGTTTATTTTTCTACCTTGTACAGGAGAAAAGTTATTTTGTGTATAAATAGAGTTGGGACACCCTGTATACGGAAGATCAAGAAAGTAGTATTATTAAAAATACTGTGAGAAAGCGGTATTATTACGCCCTTAAGGAAAGTAGCGCGGGTGGGGGACCCAGCCTAATACAGGTCACTTGCAGGGCCGAGAGCGGGTACTTTTCGTCTGCTAAGCTAAGAAATAAGTTTCCAGGTAGGTCTATCTCTCTATCTCTTTGTTTTATGGCTTTGATACTAAGTCAAATCGCCAGTTCTCCCATTCCGGTCATATAAGCTATTGCTTATAAGCTTTCCCGGCTCTAAACTCCCAGACCTTCCTAGCAAACGAATAAAAACACTTCTAACAATCAACAACAACGATAAACTTTTAAACATGCATAAATTCAGTTTTCGTTCGTCCTCGGTCAAGTTAACATGTCCGTAGGGAGTTCTTGCTGGGCTCTCACGCAGTGTCGTGCATGGTGGATGTTGAAGAGGTGTTGGTTCCCCGAGGAAGATAGGAAACACGCTAAATTGAAGGCATCGTTCTTCTGGAGCAAAGCGCTGTGAGCGAAGATTCCTATATGCTGATGGCTTTTCTGTTTGGTATTGAACACGAGGTATGTCCCAAATAGCGGGAAATGGATGGGCGTGCCGAAGGAAGTGTAAGTTTTGACAGTGAAGGTTATACGCAACACCAGTAGCAGATTTTGGATTGACAGCTGACAATTTATGCATTGCATCGATTTGTTTATTTTAATAGCTACATTTTATAAAAAAGTGTTAGAATCTCTGGGAGCACAGGCTCGATTATTCAGAGTTTCCCCTACAAAGCCCTGGAAAGCAATAAGACTGGAAAGGGGAGAGCTGGCAAATTGCCTCTGTAGCAGAGCCAAATAACAAAATCCAGAACATGCATAAATTGTGGCTGTCAAGCCAAGGGCTGCTACTGGTATTGCGCATAACCGTCACTTTCACCACTGACGCTTTCCGCAAGGCCTGCGCACCTCCTTGACCATACGAAGATACCATGTGTTCAACACCAAAAAGGTCTTTTTAACTTTTCAGTGTTTAGGTTAGGTTTTTAAGTATTAAAGTAACTACTGTGTTTAAAATGATGATTATTAATATTAACTATTGCCCCCGATATCCTGGTAACCGCAACACTATCCAAAATGTTTAAATATTTAACTAATTACTCACCTACCTTTTATTGTTTGCTTTTTAAATTTGTCTTTGAAAACCTACAAACCGCAGTCGCATTTAGAACGAAGAATCTTTTATCGTTCTTTCTGCTGTTTAAGGTGCTGATAGACTTGGCGTGTTTCCAACAACAACTAAACAAAATGCACTTGAAAAACTCTGCACCAAACTTTATCTCCAGCTTTATGAAATGAAATTTATGGCCTGGCAAAAGCTTAAGAAAATTCCAAATAATTAGTGAAGGTTTTGTTTGTTCCCGGGTATAAATAGGATCGTTTATTACGAATTTTATTAAGCTGGTTTTTATAAAGCTTTAAAAAGAAAACCATTAAAAAACTTAATTATGAGATTATAATGTATGTACAGGGTGGCTCGAATTCGACGCTCATCATTGGGATTTCGGAAACCGTAAGAGATACAGGATCAGTTAAATGGAGGCAAAGTTGCGCAATTTGATGCTCAATTAAATGCCGTTTTGCGTTTTAAAAAATTCCGATTACTTCCGAAGATATTCGAAAAAAACCGGAATTTTTAATTTTGGTTTCTATTGTTTCCTGGCTATATTTGTTAAGATAACTCAAAATGAAAAACACGTCTTCATGGCCACTTTTTCTGCTCTATAATTCAGTGTGATTAAATATTGAATCTGACGTTTCGGCTTCTGGCGACCATCATCAACTTAATTTTTTAAATTCGGACCTGATATTTTTTTCAATTTAATTAAATCCTTTCATCACTCTTAAAACACTATATATCGCCACTTTGATACATATTTGCCGACGTTTCGTACAGAAAATTCCATCATCAAAATATTGCATATTTATTTAACCATAATACGGCCCTGAACTACATTTTTAAGTAAAAAGGTAAAAAAAAGAATAAACTTATTACATATTCATAATGTTTTATTGCAACTCATTGATATCTAACAGCGAAAATTACTTTATAACAGAAACTAACCAGCATGTACGAATTCAAGGGAGAACTTCATTTAATGGAGGGATTGGTATGTGGAGGAACAAAATTATTGGACCTTTCGTTTACGAAGGGACCTTAACTTCCGAACGATATCTAAATTTGATTAGGAATGATGTCTTAGACGCCCTAGGTAATCAACCTTTGGCAGTATTTCAAGAAATATGGTGGCAGCAAGACGGAGCTCCTGCCCACAATGGAAAGGAAGTAGCTCAATTCCTTTACCATATATTTCCTAATAAATGGTTTTGCAAGATGGCCCGCTAAGAGCCCAGACCTTAGTCCCCTAGATTATTTCCTTTGGGGATATCTTAAGAACCGTTTATTTAAAAATGCGTTTCACGACCTTTAAGTACTACGACAAAATTTGATAAGGGAAGTAGCTGCCATTCCTGCGAGAACAATTAATCGAGCTGTATTTAAAATACCAAGCAAAGCAAGAAAATGCATTGAGGCGGAAGGTTATCTCTTTGAACACTTATAATAGTGATTAAATTATGTTTATTTTTAATATGGGCATCAAGATAGTATTACAAATTGTTTATGTAAGCTGATTTGTTGTCTACCTTTTTGTATCTTATGTCTAATATTCATGAAATTTTCGGTTAATAAAGTAATTTTCGCAGTTAGATATTAATGAGTTGCAATAAAAAGATTACGAATATGTAATAAGTTTATTCTTTTTTTTACCTTCTTACCTAAAAATGTAGTTCAGGGCCGTATTATGGTAAAATAAATATGCAATATTCTGGCGATGGAATTTTCTGTACGAAACGTCGGCAAATATCAAAGTGGCGATATATAGTGTTTTAATAGTGATGAAAGAATTTAATTAAATTGAAAAAATATCAGGTCCGTATTTAAAAAAATTAAGTTGATGATGGTCGCCAGAAGCCGAAACGTCAGATTCAATATTTAATCACACTGAATTATAGAGCAGAAAAAGTGGCCATGAAAACGTGTTTTTCATTTTGAGTTATCTTAACAAATATAGCCAGGAAACAATAGAAACCAAAATTGAAAATTCCGGTTTTTTTCGAATATCTTCGGAAGTACTCGGAATTTTTAAAACGCAAAACGGCATTTTATTGAGCATCAAATTGCGCAACTTTGCCTCCATTTAACCAATCCTGCATCTCTTACGGTTTCCGAAATCTCAATGATGAGCGTCGAATTCGAGCCACCCTGTACAGGGTTTTTTTTTAAGTTGAAAACAATAATAAAACTCACTAATAAGTAAAAGATAATAAAAAAAAATAGAACTCGGGTAATACCAGATTATGGCATTAAAATATAAGAGGCTTTTGTTTATTTAGTTATTAACATTGAGTTTGACAGTGACATTTTTGCATGATCGTTTGTAGCGCTTTCAACCAATCAAATTACACGTGCTTGTGATTTTTACTGTAGTCTAAAAACACTACTAGTACCTTTTTAGTTCGGTGAGAAGGTTAATTTTGCCCCAAGGTTGTCGATTCTGAATGCGCCTCTTTATCATCGAGCATATTCCCTACCTAGAGGCAGTTTTGCCGCACGAACAACGTATGGTAGAGAAAAAAATATATCTAGTACCTTTCTTTCACGCGATCTTGACTTGGTTTTTTATGGAACCAACGCGGAAGTACAGGGTGTTTCCTCAAATTTTGAAAGCTTTTAGCGGCCTTTTTATTCCAGATAAAAAAAACTAGATAAAAATTACAGGGTATTATCCAGACCGTCCGAATTTGCTACTTAAAGAAACAATTAAGCATCACCGGTGAACTTTTTGACTTATTGTACACTTTTTTTAATAAAACACCCTATATATTATGTGTTTATTGGATAGCTCCCAAAATTCTCTTTTAAAAATATATATGTTGCCTATAATTCTTTCATCCATTGTTAAAATATTCGCATTTAAAAAATTAAATTATTACTAATTTACTATATGAAACAAATCACAGCAACCATTGAAAAAAAGTTATCAAAAAAGTTGTTTGTCTTCACGGAAAAAATAAGAAAACAATTGAAAACTTTGCATCACTAGGGTGATATATACTTTTCCTTACTGCGATATATTATACTGTTTAACAATATTTTTATATCAAAAATCACCTACCTAGTCGCTTTTTATCATTTAAGAATTAAAAAGGTCCTCATTAAAAAATATTGCATGGCTTTTTCAATGTAAAACCCATTAACAGCCTGATAATTCCAAATTTATTTTAAATAACAATGACAGCGATGACAGCTTTATATTATACTTTGCAACACTAGTGTTGTAAATTACTTTGCAACACTAGTGTGATATAAGGCATTTTCTATGCATGAAAACAGTGTGCTATTTACTATTTTCACATGTGGTCGTGGGAAAATATCATTTTATTGTTTTTTTGGTGAATAATTTGTGGTCGTAGGAAAAATAGTGTACATTACTTGTGTGAAAATCACTTTCTTACACGCGTGGGTTTGTATATTCCCACTCGTGTGAAATAAATCATTTTCCACCCTTGTAATGTAATTTACTATTCCGGTGGCATGAGACTAAACATTTAGTTGTCAATTCGTTTTAAATTTTGATAATATTAAGTCACAAAATGGGTTATACTGAAGAGGAAAAGAGGGAAATAATTCATTTCTTTTATAAGAATAATAAAAATGTCAGTGCAGCACAAGCCGATTATCGAGTTTTTCACCCAGGTATACCGATACCGTCAAGAGGCACTTTCTATAACATAGAGAGACATTTTAGGATTAACAAAAATTTGCAAAGGAAAAAAAGATTAGTGAATATAAATGAGGACGAAGAATTAGAGATTTTATTATATTTTCAAGGTAAATGACTAATTAGGACTTGTTTGTAGAAAATCCTTCTTTTTCAACTAAAGATGCCAGTAAATATTTTAATGGGTCTAAAAGGAAAATTAGTATTACCCTTCGTAAATATGGATATCATCCATACAACATTTTACCTGTTCAGAAGTTGACGAGGGAACAAAAGGTTATAGGCAAAATTTTTGCAGAGGCATGCTCCAAAGAAAATTAAGGGATAACGATTTTCTCAAAAGATATTATGGAGTTGTTTAACAGGCGAAATAGTCATTTATGGGCATTAGAAAACTCCCGCGGAATGTGTGAAATGAAATTCCAAGGCCGAAGAGCAGTCTATGTCCTATTTTTTATGAATTTTCTTTAAATGATGAAAGATATTTGGAGTTTCTTGAGAAAATTTGCCTATTCGTTAGTATAATGACATAATCTGGCAGGAAGATGGAGCGCCACCCCATAATGTCTTGGTTTACCGCAATTTTCTCGACAATCGATATCCCTTATGGATTGGTAAAAATGGTGGCATTCGATGGCCACCCAATAGCCCTGATTTAACAATTTTAGATTAATTTTTTGTGGAGTTACGTGTAAACCAAAGTTTATAAAGAACGAAGCGCATTGTTGGAGGAGTTAGGAAATAAAATAATAAATTGCATAAATAATTTATGGAAAATCCTCATTTTATTATAAATGCTATTGATAAAATAGAAGATGATTACACAAAGTGCCTAAATAATAATGGCGGGCATATAGAAAATATGTAAAACTTTATATTGTTATTGTTGGAATAATAAGGTCGCTAGAAGCAGTCAAAATTTAAGGAAACACCCTGTACACTCTTTCAAATAAAAAAAGGATTTCTAAAATCGGTCCACAAACGCTGGAGTAATCGCGTAGCATACACACAAAAACATGGAGGCGTATTGAGAACCTCTTCGTTTTTGGGGTCGCTTTAAAATAAAAATAATAAACTGAATTTAAAGATATGTTCTGTAGTTTGGCGGATTCATTTAATGGATGGTAATTAGTTGGGTACTCGCCAAAAATGAAATTAAAAGTACTAAAAAACCAAAAAATTAAAACAAGTAAAAGATACTTTAAAATCGACGTTTCGGTGGCAAATCTGCCACCGTTGTCAAGATAAATTGAATACAAATTATAAAAAATAAAAATTTACCATTATTAGGTTTTAAATTTTAAATTTTTTATGTTTTTTTAGGAGATTCTGAAATGTCTTTGACATTAAATGTCAAATATGTTTGTTTGGTTATAGTGTCATAGTGACATAGATAACTGGTTGCTGGTGTATTTATTGTTTATATTACAAAAAGGTGAATAGTTAGTTAATTTTTAGTCTTCCTGAGGATACTTCAGTATTAAGCACAGGCAACCAAATGTTATTTAAATTAACTGAAATTGATGCTACACAATTATCTTTATTTAATAATATATACGCACTTTCTTGGATTTTACGTAAAATCAAAGAAAGTGCGTATATATTTTTAAATAAAGATAATTGTAAAACGTAAAATCAAAGAAAGTGCGTATATATTATTAAATAAAGATAATTGTGTAGCATTAATTTCAGTTAATTTAAATAACACTTGGTTGCCTTTGCTTGATACTGAAGTATCTTCAGGAAGACTAAAAATTAACTAACTATTCACCTTTTTGTAATATAAACAATAAATACACCAGCAACCAGTTATCTATGTCACTATGACACTATAACCAAACAAACATATTTGAAATTGGAAAAAGTCGTCCAATTTTCTCAAAGAGACCTCTTAATATTAATTGACTGAGACCCAGACTTCGAGTTTGTCTTATCAAACATATTTGACATTTAATGTCAAAGACATTTCAGAATCTCCTAAAAAAACATAAAAAATTTAAAATTTAAAACCTAATAATGGTAATTTTTTATTTTTTATTATTTGTATACAATTTATCTTGACAACGGTGGCAGATTTGCCACCGAAACGTCGATTTTAAAGTATCTTTTACTTGTTTTAATTTTTTTTTTTTTGGTTTTTTAGTACTTTTTATTTCATTTTTGGCGAGTACCCAACTAATTACCATCCTTTAAACTGAATTTAGTTACTTTATTTTTTTTTATTCCCTGATTTGCTTACCCAGCTATAAACATATTTTAATTAATTATAAATTAGTTCTTGCATTAAAGAATAATATAAAAATTCGGTTAACAAGAAAAACAAGAATAGTAAAACAGATTATACACTTGAAAATGTATTTGTTGTTTTATCAATAAAAACCATATTTTTTATCTACCTTCCTTAAAGTGTACATTGCATGTCTACGGCAAATTTTGTTAACGTGGATTTTTGTACCTATTGTTAAAGAGGTTTTAAAACAAAGTTTTAGATTTTCTGTGTAGCGTGCCGCAGAATTGTGATTGAAAACGCTGTTTATTACCCTAACAAAATAATAATATGCCAAATGCTTTAAAAGGTTAACTAGAAATAAAATAATAAATTAATCAAGTTTTGGGACAAATAAAATAATATTATTACTTCAAAAACCATTAAAAAAAATGAACACACAGGATGTTTCTTTACAAGTTGCATATATTTTTACGCATATTTTTTTTTTTTATTATTTTTAAAAACACCGCACACAAGTCCTGATAAATTAGGTTTTATTTGTAAATAATTACCTTATCCTTTTTTCTTTTAAATATGCTAAAATATTAATAAAAATTTGCCTAATTACAAATATTTTTCACCCAAAAACTGCCCCTATTCCTAAAACAAGTAAAAAGCGATTATTTAGCAGAAATGAATATTAGCCGATATATTATTTTACATATACATATTTGAATCATCTTATTACCTAAGACACCTGACACCTTTGTCTGTTCATATGTATACGGTATTTCGTAAACGAAAAAAAAATAAACGCTCAGTTTGTGTCTTTATCTACTAGCCCTATATAAAAAGAGGTAGGAGAATATTTAAGAGTTAGGCTACCGTTAATGATGTGATTTGCCCGACTTTGTTTTGTAACTTAGTTAAATGTTTTATTGGTTGCCTTTTAAGTTGATTGTACCTATTTTAAGAAGTATTTTTTGACTATTGTTTTAAATTTCTACTTATAGGTAGCATTTGAAAGGGATTATATATTTATTTATTCACGCTTAAATAAAAGAATGGAAAGGAAGAAGAATCGTTTGGGCCTCAAATTAGTTGCATAAACTTGCCTTAGCCTTGGTATAAAGTAAAAAGTTACATTTGAGCATCGGGCAAGGGCTGGAGAGGCTAGTAGGTAGTGGTACAAATGATCAATTTTTGCAAATAATATGAAAACTATTTGGTTAGTTCTGGTCAGTTTTGGTTTAGCGCAAAAATTACTAAAATTAAAAATATTCTACAATAAGTTACAAACAAATATACAGCTTATATTATTGGGAAAAAAGTACGCTACTGACTTTTTGACGTTTTTATAATTTTTTTATAATGAAGCAATTAATAGTACAACTTTTTAGTCTCTTGTATTTTTTTGTATCTAGCTTAGTTTTCAAGAAAAAAATAAAGCCACTTAAAGTCATTCTAAAAAGTAGCCCTAAACAGAACAGAAAAAGTAAAATACACGACTGCTAATTTATTTTAAGGCAAATAATTGTTTAATTTCAAAATTTTGTTTTTATGGGTACTTTATAGAATAAATTAAAGTAGCTTTAATATTTTTCTCAAAAACTAAGGTAGATACAAAAACAATAAAAAAAGCTATAATAATCATTGCTTAATTATAAAAAAATATAAAAACGTCAAAAAAGTCAGTGGTGTACTTTTTTCAATAATATAGGTTGCGGTTTCCACTGAGACGTCACTAAACCCAATAATAACGTTCTGGTTAGGGCTAAAATAAGCGCCTTATTACTTTAAAAATTCACCAAATTTTATTCTAAATCGGCTTAAGCATATTAAAACTATTTAAATTTTTTTAAATTTTAACGCCCTGTATCTGAGTAAGGAAGTAACTCCGGATATATGTTTATAGAAACTTTTTTCATAAAATATCATAAGGAATCACATCTTGAAGTTTTATACCGTTGTTTGAAAACACCCTGTATTTTTATAAATAATGACGCTGAAGTAATCGGTCCAGGGGCTATCGATTTTTATGAAGACAAGCAAAAAAAAATATTGAGACTATGGATAAAATTATTTTTTTAAAGTAAGGTTTAAGGTAATAGCCTTGGCGTAATTCCAACATCCACTCTACAGAATGCACTTCACAAACCACGATGCACCGAACTTTATCTTTAGCTTTATAAAATAAAATTAATGGCCTGGCAAAGGCCTGAGAAAATTCCAAATAATTACTGACGGTTTTGTTTTTATTTTGCCATAAATAGGATCGTTTGTCAAGAATCTTTTTGAGGCGGTTTTTGTCTAAGTTTTAGAAAGATTAAATCTTAGGGGCTTAAATTGTGGTGCTATTAATTGTGCCTTTTTAAATTTAGTGACTCTAGTTCAGTAGCGGCTCATAAGGGGCGTTATGAATGCGCCATTGCTAGAAGAAACTCGTAAACATATAGTTAGAGCCATCAATCTTTTATTTGTTTACAATTTTTAAAAGTGCCGCAAATTTAGTCTAGACGTATTGGGTTTTGTCATAAAAATAATTTTTTAGAAATTAATTAAAATTCAGGTTCAGTTTCAATATTTTTTGCGTAGAAAATCTGAACTGAACTGAACTAAAAACCATATTATTAGTCAAAAATCAATATTTTCTACACGACCGCATGTAAAAATAGCCAATGGCACACTGTTTTCATGCATAGAAAATGCTTTATATCACACTAGTGTTGCAAGGTACTTTACGACACTAGTGTGATATATTTTATGATTTCTTTCTAAAAGATTATATTTTTTTTATTTTTTGACATCCCACGAAGGCATATGCCTAAATACCAGAGTACCGTGGGTGTCGGGTTATTAGATTGTTTAACTCATTGTTCCCCTGTTCCGTCAACGTTGCCCAAGCACTGAAACATGCAGTTATGCATTTTACAGCACCTTTTAGACAACGCGGTAGTGCCACCACGATCGTTATTTTTTAAATAGCTACTACCTAAATATGTCTCCCTCGCTGGGAATCGAACCGGCGACCTCTGGCTTCGAAGATCAAAGCTCTGTCCACTGCGCCACGGGGAGACCATATATACATGCCCTACGCCATCCAAAACAAAAAACAGCTGTCATTGCTGTCATATTATTATTTAAATAAATGTTTAGTTATCAGGCTGTAAATTAAAACTAAGTGCTTTAAAAAAACTATGCAATATTTTTTTTATTTAAATAAAGACCATTTTAAATTCTAAAACAATGAATGTTATACAAAGCTACTAGGTAGGTGATTGTCGCTAAAAAAATAATGCCAAATAAGAAAAGGTATACCGGGTGATGCATCGCTGGGCGGGACATAGGAAATCCCATGTAATTTTTAATGGGGTCAATTATTGGCACCCCTAATTATTTTAGAGAAAAATTCAATGGAAGTTTATTGAAGAGCATGCAAATCTACGTCCATGTGTTTAAAATTGTTAGCTTACGCTATGTCACGCTAACTGGTATTTTTATTGTTGTTCATAAATATGAGGCGATAATAATGTAACAATTTTTAAAAATATATTAGCATCTAACTAGCAAACGGATTAACCGAAAAATCTAAAGTTTTTACCATGGACGTAGATTTGCATGCTCTTCAATAAACTTTAATAGATTTTATCTCTAAAATAATTAGGGAAGCCAATAATTGACCCCATTAAAAATTACATGGGATTTCCTATGTCCCGCCCGGCGATGCATCTACCGGTATATCACCCTAGTGTTGCAAAATTATCAATTGTTTTCTTATTTCTTATGTAAGGACTAACAAACTTAAAATTTACTTTTCGGTGAAGAATTTATGGTTGTATAAAAAATAGTGTACAGGGATTTAATTTATATTTTGCTACCCAGTTTTAAGTATAACCAAAAAGGATAGAAAAAAACGTCCGGTATAAGAGTATTATAGTTTCTTATCAACTATCTTTTGAGCATAAAAAATGAAACAAATAAACATCGAAACACAAGAAAAACGCCAAGATAATTGATTAAAAATTAAGTTAACTATTATTTAGGTTTAAAATTTTAGCTTTAGTTTAAAGATATTCTGAAAAAACGTTTGACATTTGATGTCAAACGTTAAACGTCGATTTTTAGTTGTCTAATTACTTATTTTAATTTTGTTTTTTTTTGGTTTTTTAAAGGGTTTTTCATTATTTTGTTTTAGAAAAACGATTCTATTTAGCGTGTATCCAAACAAATACTATTATATAAATAAAAGATCCTGTACCATTAGCTACCTTATACCGGGTGTTGCTCCGTCGAGCGGTATATTGGAATCCCAAATTTTGAAGTAGTCAAATATTGGCTCCCTAATTATTTTAGAAAAAAATGCTTTTAGGATTTATTGAAGAGCACAGTAAGTTCCATCCAAAATGAAAATTTGAGCATTTTTCAACCAACCAGTAAAGAGTGAACTGCTTAATACTTCTGCAACGTAGTATCTCATTATGCACCCTGTACTCTAGAAATCAACAATAAAAACACCATATCGATTTATCAGTGACAATTCAAATCATTAATTTATAATGTCATTTCCAAAACTGAACAATTTTATACGGGAATTTCAAAAAGAATCCTCGCATTTCTTTTTAGTTTACAGCTAATTCCAACACATGCACTTACAGTTACGCAAGACAATAAAACAAATTTTTCTACATTCAGAAATCAATTTATGACGAAAATATCAGGATTTAATCAAATGCTCAAATATTCCTTCATTAACTGCCAAACAATAACCCAAACGATTATAAAACTCATTTCTTACGTTGGCTAGTTGGTACATCGATATTCTGGCACATTCAGCGGAAATAGCATTCCTTAGCTGGTCTAAATTTCCATATTTTTTATTGGTATAAAGCTTAGTTTTTAAATGTCCCCATAGAAAAAATCGTTTGGCGAAAGATCACGTCGATTTTCTTCACATTTGCAATTATTGATTTATTATATACTGTAACTATAGTTTTAAATTTTTTATCGTCCGTTCTATTGTCGATTTACCTGGTATTGGCCTATTGGGAAAATAGGCTGCAAACATGTCCGCTACTCTTCGATAACTATTTCCCTGGTAAAACCATTTTAAAATAGTGATTTTTTCTTGATTTAAGTAGTTCATTATTTAAGAATGATGTGACAGTGATCTGACAACTTGAGAGTAAGAGGTTAAATAATTTTTCTAGTATTTTATTATAAACTTCTAATAATACAAGGCGGGTAAGAAGATAGGAGATTCGTAACTTATTTTAGCATTTATCTCTTAGCTGGCGGCTTGAGAAGAGCTGAAATTTGTACACTGAGTACAACTTTTTGTGCTCTTTAAAAATCCTAATTATATTTTCTTCTAAAATAATTAGGGGAGCCAATATTGGACCACTTCAAAATTTACATGGGATTCCCTATGTCCCGCTCGACGGAGCAACACCCGGTATAACGACAATTTGCCTTTACTATTTACCTTTGATTTGACCACTTAAGTAATTACGTACTGAATAGACAAAACAAACTGATTAATGTTAGATAAACTTTGCCAACGTGAAACGGTCATAGGATTAACCATCGATTTAATGAAAAGCCAAGCTAAATTATTTCAACAAAACGAAATATTTGTTTAAGTGCTGAAATGGGTCAATGATTTATTCAATTTCCTAGCTAGATTCCATTTATAGAGTTTGATTAAATTTTTTATATTTCTCTCTAATTAAAGCGCACTCCATATACAGGGTCAATCAAAAATTGATCACAACTTAAGGGGTTATATCCTCTTAGAAGACTAAAAAAGACTATTTTAAAATTTTTCTTTTCTAAAAAGCCTTTTAAGAGGATGCCGTAGCACTTTAAATTGAGCGATAATGCAATTCGCTGCCGTTTTTTAAATATTTGGAAAAAAAAGTTGTATATAGAAAAGTTTCTTAAAATGATCCAAAGATTATCGGAAAGTTGGTTATTTTGACGATTTTGTAATTTTGGGAAATTTTATGTGTTAATTATTAATATTACTAAAAATCAATTAACTTTCCGATAATATTTGGATCATTTTAAGAAACTTTTTATGTTAAACTTTTTCCAAAACAAAGATTAAAAAAGGCAGAGAATTGCGTTTTAGCCCAATTTAACGTGCTACGGCATTCTCTTAAATTTCTTAATTTGAAATTTTGTACATATATATATATATATATATATATATATATATATATATATATATATATATATATATATATATATATATATATATTAGGGTGCTTCATTTTTAGGCGATATTTTTTTTTGTTTGTGCTACCTGAAAATCTGATACTTTATACAAAATGAAAAATTATGCCGCCGAGTAAAAGGCTCCAAGTGCAATAGCGGCTTAGCTCATTTGAAAATTCAGTTTCCTATTTAAATAACACAGCAAAAATTTTTTTCGGTTTCAACTTAATTTTTCGGCGTGAAAAAAATTTTTTGGAAAAAACGCATCTATAGCTTTTGTAGGGCATAAAATTTGCTACAAAAAGTTCCTCTGTGTAAATCCCCCGACCAACAGCTTCTGAGTTATAGAGATGCGAAGATCAATGTTTATTATACTTCACATCAAATCACTTTTTAAATCTAGATTTATTATTTTTACATCAAATCAAAATTTACTATAGACAATTGAACGCTTTTCTCGAGTCATTATATGATTCAGGTTTCTAATTTCAAAAATTACTCTTGAATAAAATAGTCAAAAATAAATTTCAATTAATGAATAAATATTTTTATTTTTACGTCAACTAACAATTTATCATATACATTAAGAAACTACTAATTTTTGTATTCCAAAAACCACTAACATTTAGTGAACAAATAAAAATTTTAATTAATAAATAATAATATCCAGAAGTGTAACTTTCCATGTTATTTATGAGTTTCTGTTGACATTAATGTTTTTTATTAGCATTAGGAAATTGCTTCCTATGCGTTGCCACAACTTGTAATAAGTATTGTTTCTGATCTTCATCGTGAGTTAAACTACGATTAAATGCTTCTATCAATTGTACTGCTCTTTCAGCAGCATCGTTCACCACGTGTAAACTTCGCAGAACTTCTAAACACTTATTATAATCTTTATTAGATTTCCACTCATTTGGATGTAATTTCAAAAATCCAGTCGGGAGTTTAAGTTTATCAAATAAAACTATTGACTGCTTTGATGCAAAATCGTCCAAATTTTTCGTAATGAAAGAACTAATTTCTACATTTTTAACATCGACGCGCTTGAAATTTTTATTTTTACAATTTTTTCGATCAATTGATTCTATGATTTTAATTTTAATTTCTGAGTTCACTTCATCATCAAAAAGTGATAAACAAATAAGTTCTTCAGACAAATACCAAAGATGAGTACTGAATTTTTTGAAGCTGCTACAGAAATCTTTTTATTAATTGTGCTATATTGCAATAAATTTTTCAAAAATTCCAAATCTTGTCGTGGAGCTTGAGTTGGAAGTGGTGCACCGTACCATGCTTTTATATACAATAATGCTATAAAAATACAAATGTGACGAAGTCCGTCACTTTCTCGACTGCTTAATGAAAATTGTTCCCTGAAGAGATACATTTTTAATGAATAAATGGCTTTCGAAAGCCATCGCGCATGGTGTGTCGGTCCAGGAGCTTTGAAAGTACTATTTCCTGTGAAACGGTTTCCCAAAAACACTGATGCCAATTCGAGTAGCTCACGATAGTCATCACGTGGTTGAACTTCCTACAAGAAAATAAATTTTTTTATAGTTTTGTATTTATATAATTATAAAAAAAATGATTTCTCAAATACCTGCAATTGATGAGAAATAAAGAGTAAGATAGAATCTTTCTTATCATTTATAATTGAGGCCACCAAAGGATCATCCAAGCCTGTTTTGTAGTTATTCTTGTTTATTTCTGGCCATTTCTGTTGAAACTCATTGAATTTCGGTACTTTGGGACCTGAAGTTACTGGCCAGTATAGTTCAAAAACACAACGTAGAACCAGTTCATATAAATGATGCCTGCAGGCCAAATTCAACAAACTTTTCCCAATTTTCTTTTCAATAAGACTACAAACACCACTTTTGACACCTATCAGAATAAGAACATTTTACACAAATGTGTCAAAGCACAAAAATTGTCTCAAAATTAACATACCAGTATTGACACTAGTAGTGTCAAAACATAACGCTCCAACTTTGTCAGCTAAATTCCATTCTTGCACCAATTGAAATATCACTTCAGTCTGATTAAAACCAGTTGACTTATTTAATTTCGGCACTCCTAACAACTGATCACAATTTAGACCTGTAATAATTACTGGTAATCTTTCAACTTTGAAAGAGCCAGTCATTTCAGGCAGAAGCTTTCCGTCCCAATGAAGAGTTATCGCATCCGGTGCTTCGAAATTTTCCTTTAAATTTTCTCCAAACTTTTTTCTATTTTCAATTCTCTGCCTACGAACTGTACTAGGACAAATATTAACAGTTTCGAGAGGAACACCACAACTTTTCACAGTAGCTGCCATAATAATCGTTGCATTTCTATCTGATACATTCGTTCGATCCAGCGCAAATGTCACTTCGGGTGTCAAAATATTTAGTTTTTGAGGTGCTGAGCTTAAAGGAAGTTCATCTTCAAAATTCGATGGCATTCGTTGTAAAGAATGTGAACTAGAAGTGCGGGATTCAAATGAGATTGTGCAGTTTGATAAAGATGTACTCAATTCTATAACAAAAAAGCACGAAATGTTAATAGAGATCAAGCAAAACAAAATCACATCAAATTACCTTCAACTGATTCTTCAGAGTCAGAATAAGTTTCTTCTGAGTTAAATGGTATAATACCTCGGCGCTGATTTGTTCGTTCGTCGTCCAAAAATTTTTTTGTTTTTCTGTTAAAACGATATTTTTATTTTGACAAGCAATGTCAAATAGCTTTCTAGACAAAAGCTTAAAATCATTTTCTTTAACTTTCTGAGTAGCTGATTTCGTACGGGAGGAATTTTTTTATTTTATTCCATTTTAAATATAAATTTCTTAACTTTTCAACACTGTTGCGAACTTGCATCAGTGGGATTTTTGTTTTAGTCCAAACACTATTCACTTCATTGATGACAGTTTTTAAACTTTGATTCAGTGGTTTAGCAAGAGTTTTATAATGGTACATTAATAAACTCAAAACTTCCTGATTAGTCGGTAATTTACGTTGAGATAATAATTTACGTTCATAACCAAGTAGATAAATGTTTTTACGGGAGTCTTTACTAACCATTTCGGTTAAATATGAGTCTAATCACAATCACTATGTCGAATTCACTTTTATTTGGTTAATCTGATTATTCTAGCTGACATTTATAACAGAAATGAAAAATAAACTATGAGCTTTGATAACAGTTGTCAGCAATCGATGCCAGCTGTCAATAAGAGTGGAGAATAAAAACATCTGTTTACAACAATGGAGGTATAGACGAAAAGCAGCGCCGCCGCGGTATAAAATGGAACTAAAAATAGAATAATAGAATATAAACGAAAATTTGAATTTATCGTATTTGGAATTTGATTTTATTATAATTAGAGATAGAAAGTTATTTTTCTCTATTTTATTTAAGAGTAATTTTTGAAATTAGAAACCTGAATCATATAATGACTCGGGAAAAGCGTTCTATTGTCTATAGTAAATTTTGATTTGATGTAAAAATAATAAATCTAGATTTAAAAAGTGATTTGATGTGAAGTATAATAAACATTGATCTTCGCATCTCTATAACTCAGAAGCTGTTGGTCGGGGGGATTTACACAGAGGAACTTTTTGTAGCAAATTTTATGCCCTACAAAAGCTATAGATGCGTTTTTTCCAAAAAATTTTTTTCACGCCGAAAAATTAAGTTGAAACCGAAAAAAATTTTTGCTGTGTTATTTAAATAGGAAACTGAATTTTCAAATGAGCTAAGCCGCTATTGCACTTGGAGCCTTTTACTCGGCGGCATAATTTTTCATTTTGTATAAAGTATCAGATTTTCAGGTAGCACAAACAAAAAAAAAATATCGCCTAAAAATGAAGCACCCTAATATATATATATATATATATATATATATATATATATATATATATATAAATATATATATATATAGACCCATTTCACTTCTCTCAATGCTTTGTAAAGTAATGGAGAATTCCATTAACTCGCAAATTCTTAGGTACTTAGAAAAACATAAAATTTTACACGACAGGTAATACGGATTTCGTCACAAGAGATCTACAGCAGATCTTCTTTCCTTCGTTTCACACAACTGGAACAAGTGTCTTGAGTTTCTAGGTGAGTCCCAGATTGTTGCTCTTGATATATCTAAAGTTTTCGACCAAGTCCAGCATGACGCACTTCTTAATAAACTTCCCTCCTACGGTCTTCCAACTAAACTCTGTTCTTGGCTCTCCAGTTATCTTTCTAATCGACGTATATCAGTCATTGTTGATGGCCACTCTTCAAGCTTTCACGAAATTAATGCTGGAGTGCCACAGGGTTCAGTACTGGCACCAACTTTGTTTCTTCTTCACATCAACGACCTTCTTTCTTCCACAACCAATCCCATTCATAGCTATGCTGACGATAGTACCCTTCACTCCACTTTTCAGGTTCCCAAACCAATCTCTTAAACCGACTTGGAAAGCAAACGCAGGGCGATGCAGATATCTCTTTCACAGGATCTCAATTTGATATTGGATTGGGGCGCCAAAAATCTCGTTCAATTTAATGCATCCAAAACACAATCATGTTCCTTGTCGCGAAACAAATCATTAAGCACTTACCCTTTGCTTATGAGTGGCCAGGTTTTGCAGAGCGGGGACATATTTAACCTTGTGGGCGTCACATTTGAGAATAACCATAACTGGCTAAAACATATTGTATCTATAGTCACCGCGGCTTCAAAAAAGCTTGGATATCTTTTCCGAGCCAAAAGTAGTTTTCTCCTACCAATTTATACACTTTGTTTGTGTCCCAAATTCGACCCTCTTTGGAATATTGTTCTCATGTCTGGGGAATGGCATCCCCTACAACCCTCAGCATTCTTGATGCCATTCAAAGAAGGGCTGTTCGTCTTATTTATGATCCTTTACTTACTCAAAGACTTCCTTCTCTTGCCCGTCGTCGAACTGGGGGAGATCTATCGCTCTTCTATAGATACTTTTACGGCTTCTGCTCCGACGAATTGTCCAGTATAGTCCCTCCTCTTGCAGTTCCCAACAGAGAAACTCGTGGTGCCGCGCGTATGCATCCCTATACAGTTCAATTGGACAGGCCCCGAACTTCCCATTTCGTTCGTTCTTTTATTCCTAGAGTTTCTAGACTGTGGAACCTACTGCCAGCGAAGGTCTTTCCTTCCCCTCAAATCTTCAAGTTTTTAAGTCCCGTGTTAACAAACTTCCTCTTACCTTGCTTAAGACACCCACGGTACGATAGTATTTAGGCTTTCAGCCTTCGTGGATTGTCCAAAGATAAAAAAAAACATATATTCTCGTCAAATAGAAATAAACCAAATTTTTTGCAAAGAGTTGTCTTTCTAGGTTAGGGTATTTTAAAATTTGGATAATGGAATACCCTATTTTTTATTATTCTAGTCAATTGCCTGTCATTGTCAACTTTATTCTGACCTGGTATTACCGTTTTTCACTCCCGTCAATTTTGGAAATATGGCATCGTGCTTCTCTCAACTATGTACTAGGTTTGGTCAATTACCTCAAAAACTATCCAACCGAAACTCGTCAAAATTGCTATAGGGGAGTAACTGAACATTCTAAATTTAGTAAATGCATTTGCGATGTTTCATAATTACATTTTCCTATTTCCTTTCGTTATTTTTTTAAAGAATCTTGAAAACACTACAAAAATGCAATTTCTGAATTTAGAATGCCCAACTTGCCCTTATACTAATTTAGACAAATTTCAGTTTCATTGTTTTTAAGATAATTGAACATATCTACTCGTTTTTGTATCCATTTTGAAAGAAGCATTGATGCCATATCTCCGAAATTGACAGAAGAAAAAACACGATAATATTAGGTTATAATTAAGTTAATATAGACTATTGATTACAATAATAAAAAATGGGGTATTCCATTTAAAATTTTAAAATGTTCTAACCCAGAGAGAAAACTATAAACTTGGCAACCTCGCAAATATAATTTTTAAATTATTCATGTTCAGTTACCTCTCTCATACAAAATTTGGTTTATTTATATTTGACGTTGCTGAGATAATCCAACGTTCCGAATTTTTCTACTAAACCTGTATATCCAAGAAGCTTGGTAAGTCACTGGCTATTTTACACCCAAAGCACCCCACTACTGTCTTTTACTATTTGCTTTGTACACTTGCATCATAAACCTACATTTTCTTAACGTTGAAATTAACAGACAGAATTTTCTGCTTTTAGAAAGGTTTTTGCTACTATTTCCTTCACTTTCGGAGCTTTGAGCTTTTCATTAGGCTAAAGGAATATTTCAAGCAGACATCAAAGACTCTTTCTTTTACAGTTTTACTCTTAAACTTTTACCAGACTCTAAACACAGGATTTTTAATAATAGCTCTTACTTACGGGTCTTAATAAACTTGAATGATTCTTAGATAAAAAGATTTATAATATTTTTTATTTTTCCAAATTTTGGTTTCTATTTTGTTGCTAACGCTATATACTTAGATAAACGATTTAGTAAGCAGCAACAAATTTTCAACTTAAATTATATCGGAAAAAATTGGAGGTAAAGCTGGCGTGACCGATTGGTAAGTTAACATACAGTATCGGACAAAATTAGAGAAAGACTCGACTAATTATGACTTTTACGCAATACCAAAATATATTGAATCCTTAAAATTTAGCTAAAGATTTATGTCATTAAGTAGTATACAATGACACTAAAATAAATTCAGAAACATTGTTTTCCAAAATTTATTAATAAAAAGTAAAAAATATATTCAATTCTATGTGACAAAATTAAAGAGACTTATCCTAAATTAAATTTGTATTTTATATTAATGAAACTAAACTAATATTTTGTCCAGTACCCTTTGTTCTCAATCACTTTTTGACATCTATTTGGCATGACCTAATGAGGTTGGAAATTACAGCCGGATCCATTGATTTCCAGGCATTTTCGATCTCTTCAAATAACTGAGCATGATTGCTGATATTTTTTGTTCGAATCTTTTTATCAATTATCTCCCAGAGATTCTCAATGGGGTTCAAGTCTGGAGACTGGGGTGGCCATTTTAAAACTTGAATTTTATTTGCCACAAACCATTCCTTCACAAGTTTAGCGGTATGTTTCGGGTCGTTATCGTATTGGAACGTAAACCTTAGTGGCATTTCCCATTCGGCGTAAGGTAGCATTACATCTTCCAATATGGTACAATACTTAAATCGATCCATGGTACCCTTAATTTTGTGAATTGGACCCATTCCATAACCCGAAAAACAACCCCAAACCATTATATTACCGCCTTCGTGCTTAACGGTACCAAAAACATATCTTGGATCAAGTCTTTTATTTGCTGAAGGATGCACGAACTGCGCCCCATCACTTCCAAAAATATCAAACTTAGACTCGTCACTAAACAAAACCTTGTTCCAGTCCTTAGCTGTCCAGTGGCGGTGACGTGTTGCAAACATCATTCTAGCCATAACATTTTTTTTGATAGATGGGGTTTTTAGCTGGTCTCTTTCCAGGAAGCTCCGCCTCCACTAATCGCCGCTGAACAGTCCTAGATGAAACTCCGGGAACCTCCAACTGAGCCAAAATTCTGATTTGCAGACAGCCGCGGATTATTCTGACTTAAACGTTTAATTCTCCTGTCCAACTGTTTTGAAGTTTTTCTTTCCGGCCACCTCTTTTAAGATTAACAACCCTTCCTCGGAACCGAAAATTTTGTATTGTTCTTGAAACCATTTGTTTATTTACATTAAATTGCTCTTCTATTAATTTTTGTGAGCGACCTGATTTGTAAGCTTCTATAATTTTTCTTTTAAATCTATGGAATAGTGCTTTCCACGAGGCATTGCTTATTATTTTATATGACCAACTGCACCGCAGATAAACTAAATACAAAACGAGTATCTCCTAATTTTGTCGTAGTAATTATTTTATCAGTACAAAAAAATTGTTAAAATGAACAGAGCATCAGCAACAAAAAAAAAACTATTGATAAGGAAATTCTTTTGGGCGCCACTAATACACTGCTTAACAAATATTAATATTATTTCAAGCACAGAAAATTTGAATGGACAAATTGCACAGTCCTCTCTAATTTTTGTCCCGATATTGTCTCTTCCTGTTTCCCCGACTTTCGGTTCCCATTTTGTTGCTGACTCTTTAAAAGCGATTTCGTTAGCGGCAACAAGTTTTTGAATTAAATTTTATCTGGAAAAAATCAGATGTAAAGCTGGCGTGACCAATTTGCAGGATTAATATATCTCCTCTTCGGTTTTCATTTGTTTGCTGACTCTTTACCACTGTGACAAACAATTTCGTCAAGCAGCTACAAATTTTTAGATTAAATTTCACCTGGGAAAATTGGGTGTAAAGCTTCAGGCGTAACCAGTTTTGCTGGTTAACCTATCTCAATCTTCCCGGACTTCCGGTATCCTATTGTGTTGCTGGCTCTATACACTTAAATAAACGATTTTGTAAGCAGTAACAAATTATTAACTCATATTCGGGTGTAAAGCTGGCGTGACTGATTTGTAAGTAAATATATTTTCTTTATTTTCTACTTTTGGTTTTAAAATTTAAAATATTTTTCTTACTAGGATAGATCAGGAAAAATAAAAAAAAAAACAAAACTTGTTTTCACAATGAGGTTGATTCATTTCCGAAAAACTTTTCTTTTTTTTTTGATGGTCAAGCAAAATTTTTAATTTACGTAAAAAATATAGGAATACCACGTTTAAGCTTTTATTATTAATTTTAAAAACTTATCATTTAAATTTGAAGTTTTTCCATTAATTAATTTTACGTTTTTTGTTTAATTTAAATTTCTAATGCTTAGCCACTTTTTGCACTGTATTGTGGACCCTACGGCATTTTTTACGCTTTTTAAAATTGATTTTTGTGTTTTTTTGTGTGATTTAAACTGGTTCGCCGGTAGGACTCGTCAAAATATTTTTTTTCAAATTTTCAAGAGCAAGCCGCCAAGAAATAAGTCAGAAAAAGGGTCGTAAATAATTTTTTTCAGAGCAACATTTAATAAATCTGCAGGGTTATTAATTTTTAAAGTAAACAGAGCCTTATTTTTGAACTTCCCTGTACTTTTTTAAAAACATGAGGTATAGCCTTTTCGTGTATTTTTTTTTTTTCGTAGATTTTAATAATCTAATCAAAAAAACATTTAAATAAAAACAAAGGAGTTACAGCCCGAGTGACGTATTTTTTTAATGAAATACCCAGTATATTTTTATATCAATAGATAGAGATTGCCACGAGGAATTCAATGATATAGGGGTTACTGGGTTTATTTTTTGCGGTTTTAAAGCAATTGATTTAAAATGCAGTTTTTAAATCAATACTATAAACAATAAGTTAAATTATTTTTCGAGTAGTTTTAAACTGCGGTATTTATTAAAAGAACGACTTTAAATTATATGCTAAAAATGATATGATATATCTATTTTGAAACCCAAAAAAGTAATAAAGAAAGTATTTTTGAAATTCTTGACTTTGACAAATAAGCATCTGTGACAGCCAGGTTTTTTCAGGTGAAACTATCCTTATAGTATAATGCAGTTTTAAATCAGTTGCAACAGAACAACTTTATATACATGAAATTCCTTGGAAAAATCTCTATCCATTGAAATAAAAATATACAGGGTTTTCCATCCAAAAAAATACGTCACTGGTGCTGTCACTCCTTTGTGTTTGTTTCAAATGTTTTTCTGACTAGATTCTTAAATTCTACGAAGAAAAAACACAGGGAAATGGCCATATTCGTTTTTAAAGAAATACAAAAAGGAAGTTTAAAAATAAGGCCCTGTTTCCTTTAAGAATAAATAACACCATGTACATTCATCAAATGTTGCTTTAAATAAAATATGTCTTCTTATTTTTGCGGATTGCTTCAGAAATTCCCGAAAAAAGGAAAATGTTTTGACGACTCCTACCGGCGCTGGCTGGACACAGTTGAGTTACACACAAAAACACTAAAGCTGAATTTTAAAATACGTGGAAAATGCCGTAGGGTGCATTAATACGATTTTAATGACTTGGGCGGATTAGATTGATTTTATTTTGGGCAAAATATTTAAAAAAAAGGAACATTTTTCAATATTATCAAAATGTTTAAAATAATAATACACTTATTTTATAAAAAGGAAAAATTGCAGTGGCTTAGAAAATTTAAATTCGAAATAAAAAACATGTTTTTTTTTAAACTTACTTTTAAAAGAAACCAAAACAAATTTTATTTAAATACTGAATTGAGTTGTCCGTTACTTTGTGATAGTCCATTTAAATTAAAATGAGACAAATTACTTTGTTTTTCTATCACTATATTTATCAACATTGTGACTGCAGTTTCGAAGCTTTGCTACATTTTCAAACTGGAATTGAGTTGTCCGTTACTTTGTGATAGTCCATTTTAAATTAAAATTTCAGTTTGAAAATGTAGCAAAGCTTCGAAACTGCAGTCACAATGTTGATAAATATAGTGATAGAAAACAAAGTAATTTGTCTCATTTTAATTCAAATTTTATTTTATTCCAAGTCACAAAAAGGGCGAAAATCCAAAGAAAAACTTTTTAAGTTCACATATCACTTAACTATTTTTGTTCCGCGTATTTTTGACCAAACAAGACTAAGAACCGCGATGCAACTAACTGGATAACCTACCCAAATTAACCAGGAAAGCTCACCCCTTCTAAATATAAGAATATTTATTGCCTATAAAATTTTCTTACACTACATTTAATTAAAAACCTAAATTATTTGACAGCTTGTTTACAAAAATGTTACTGCAGGTGACGAACAAATAGCAGTATAAAAGTAATAAATTCAATCAAAACATAATATATTTGACAGAATGTCTCATACGTTTTCTTAAAAAGCGTAAAAACATAAAATTTTAATGGAAATTGACCAATTAATGTCTTGATAAATCTTGATGTCCGGTAAAGATTCTAAAATTTTGTACACGTGTTTAATAGTATAAAAAAGCCCGATAAAGTCCGTAAAAGATAGTACAATCTAAGACGCAACGCGATGATGCATCAAGAAACCGGTTAAGCCTCGGAAAAATGTCAGTTCTGGGAAAATATGGTACAACCAAAGACCCAAGAAAAATGTCATTTCAGGAAAACTTCAGTGAACTGTCAAATTAGTACCTACATCCAAGAACGTGGCTCAGTATAGTTCAAGAAAACAGTAAAGAAATTGGAAAAGTTAGTCTTTAGTCGAAAATAACTAAGACGGTTAAGCCTCGAAAAAATGTCTGTTCGGGGAAAAGTTTAGTAAAAAGTCAGTACATTCTACGACGTTACTCGGTATACATCTGGAAAAGTCTGTCAGTCGGTAGTACGGTCAGTGAAACTGTGTAATGAAGTACGGAAAAAGTGTCGAAAATAAGACAAAAGGTCGTGAAAATAGGTCAAAAAGTCGTATAAGTAAAACTAAAGTAAGTGCTGTGACATAGTGAAATAAAAATTAAAAAAATTATAAAAATTAACTTAGAATGAGTGATTGCTAAGGTGGCTCTAATAATATGTACTCAGTGTTTACAGTGTCTTAAAATAAATTCTGCCCCCTTAAAATTTACCACAGGGTTTTATTATCAGTACAACTTTCCTTTAAATTAACTTAAAAATAAATTTTGTTTTAATATTATATAATTCATTTGGCACAAGGATCTTCCGAACACAACTTTTACTTTGTAGCAGGCCTTTGCCGGAAAATTTACTTGAGATGTTAGATTTTTAAAGCAGTGCTGTGGCACTACACGATTCACAATATAGTAAAAAGGTGCTAAGCATTAGAAATTTAAATTTAAAAAAAATACGTAAATTTTAAATGGTAAAATTTAAAATTTAAATGGTAAGTAAGCTCAAACGTGCTGGGATTTTTTTTACATGTAGATTTAAAATTTGCTTAAGCACTGAAAAAATAAAAACTTTGCTAAAATGAATCATCCTAGTGTACACTGTACTTCCAAATTTGTATGTACGTCTCACGACTCCGGGACAAAGACAAATTACAGGAAATAAGACGCAGGTGAATGTCAAGGTACAATACCTTATTATCTAAATTCTATTAAATTCAAAGCCTGTCGGATTTCAGTAAGGCAGCAGGATCTACACGGTTGGTTTTATCATGCGATATATCATGAATATAAAGGATATTTTGTGTGTAAATGTTAAAAGGAGTTGAGTGAAATGCTAATAGGCTCTTAGCAGAAGTTTTACAATGGTAAAAAACTATTTTAAATAATAGTTTAATACGTCACCAATCAGGGAAAATTAAAATTTTACCAAAATTGTCTAAAGTTTCTTTGTAAATAATTTTTAAAGTTGATTAAAATGTATTCCACAATTTGCGAGTTCAAACAAGTTTACAATGTTGTCAGTGCTCATGTGAGATGAAAACGTAGATTTACTGTCTTAGAGTAAGTAAATCTAAGGTTTCGTATAACAAATAACTATTAACCTAGAATAGGTTGGATTCATTATGAAATTTAGATATTTTCAGCAATAAGACTGATAAAATTATGATTTTCAATGATGTAATATATAAATTTGTTTTAATAAGCAAAAAACATGGTTCAAAAGATAAAGAAAACGGTAATTTAATATTTTATGTTTTACCCATCTATTATTAATCTGTAATACCTTAGAAACGGAATATGTTATGGTAGCAATAATACCTGCTATCACACCTAGGGCATTATAAGCGGGCATTATGATAATGCCCGCTTTTAATGTCCTAATGCGCTAATACGGAAATTTTATTGCTTATCCAATTTTATTTCTCTTACAATAAAGATCAAGTTTATACAAAAAGAATTTTCAATAGTCGATACGGAATTAACCTCGGAATTAACTGAATTGGCAATCATTTTGGCTACTTTGTTTTTGGATGAAATACTTTCTTCTATATATCCTTCAGCTACTGAAGAGCTTTTCCATTTCCCATGTTGTTTTAGCGTTTCAAACGAAGCACCTGCCTCAACAAGTAAAGTTGACGATGTGCGACGCAAACAGTGGCCGGTGTAAGCTTCTGCATTATCCAATTTTAAAAATTTTGCGATCAATGTTGGGACGCTTCCTATGGTATTTTTTCCAATGGGTTGTACTGTACATCGACCCTTTCTATAGGTAAGAAAGAATCTTCGCTCCTTTATTCCAGCTGGTCTTAATGTTGTGTACTTTTTATTAAATTTAAAGCGCCTAAATCTTCTTCAATGATAGTAAAACTTTTTGAAGTTGAAGTTTTAGTTTCTGGTACCTTTATAACCAAGACTGTTCCTCTATCTTCAATGTCATCAATAGTCATTTTGACCAACTCATCTCTGTCTTAAACCTCCAAAAACACCCATTACCAATATGACTTTGTGTACCAAGTAGATATCATCAGGAGCCTTCTTAATAAATTTTAATATTTGTTCTCCTTCCAAAACTTTAGACTTCTTCGGGACGTATCCTTTCGACTTAACTTTTAAAAAGATATGAGACGATGGTATTGCGAAATGTCTATATTTTCATAGACCATCAACGTAGACCTTAGGGTGGAATACTTGGTCCAGAGAGAGTTCGGACTGTATTTTTCCGACTAAAAATAATAAAGTTTGTTAAACATATGTATTAAAATAAAATCAATAACTTACCAGTTCCTGAAAATATGCCATTAAAACGGTTTCGGTTATTTGAAGAATTGCGTTCGCATCTTTCCAAATACCAAATATGCCATACTCCCGATCATACTGTTGCCTTGATTTAACTGGCAAAAGATTTTCGGTCGCTTTTATGGCCTTTTCTCTTATATTTTGTGGAATTTCTTCCATTTTGAGCAAATCGTTAAATAAAAATGCCAACTGACTAACTGATAGAAACATCAAAGTCAAACTTAACACCAGTCATTATCTACTTACGTATACAGGTACAGGTGCAACTTATTTTTTATATTGCGAATAAATAATGTAATTAGTCATTGGAAAACTCTTTTTGGGTAAAACATAAAGCATTGTTTGCACCACGGGCTTTACTAGACTATAATGCCCATCAGGTCGAAATCTATTTCGACCTTCAGGGCATTATAGTCCTAGTAACGCCCTTGATACATAAATAGCTATTTTGTAACTTAAATTGTGAATAACTTTTAAAAAGAACGATATTAATTTCAAATATTTGGAGACCTTTTTAATAGTGCTTTTGTTTCTTTTTAAGAAGATATGTTGTTTTTTTCTATATATAAATTTTTTCGTAAGTTACAAAATTTCAAAATAAAAAGGGTAAATTTAAAAATATATCAATGTTTAAAGTTTGATTATTTAAAAACGGTTCGACTGACGAAAATTTTCAATAGGACGTTTTTTTATAGAACATTTGATTCTCTAAAGATATGTGTGCACATAATTTTTTTACCTCGATAGTTGGGGAGCTTTGACGCAAAAATTAAAGTAACGTATGTCCTAAAAGTTTTGGCACACAATATTTATCGGTTTTTTTTTAATGAAGAAATTTATTTAAACACTAAATAGTTATCATAAATTACAACTCAATACTTAACTAAACTATACTATCGAATTATGTGGAATGGCCCATTCTGCTCTACCAGACGCAAATTTCTTCGAATGTCTCTCATGAGGTCCTGGACGGAATTCAGTTCAATTTCTCTTAATTTCTCGTAAATTTGCCGTCTTAAGTGTTCCTCATCTTGTGCTGCCTAGCCTCCATGATAAACCTTTCTAGACAGTACAGCCCAAAAATCCTCTATTGGGCGAGCCTGCGGCAAGTTTGGAGGATTATCGTTTTTGGGAACAAAAGGTATGTGGTGTTGTCGAAGCCAGTTTTGGGTATTTCTTGAGTAATGGCATGATGCTAGGTCTGGCCAAAACATGATATCGTCATTAGCATGATGTTCGCGGACAAACTGAAGCAATTTGGAAAGGCAGTTATCAATATAGCTCTGACTATTCAAAGCTTCACCCCTCACTCTTCCCATAAAGGTCGGGATACACCCCTGTTAGAAATTGTGCACCAGACAAGGATTTTATCTGCAAAATTCGCTTTATGTTTGTATCTAACATTGTCAGGGCATTCCTCTACGTTGTCCGTATAAAATCCATCGTTTCCCTTCATTTCAAAATTACTTAAAGTGAAATACTTTTCGTCATCTAAAATAATGATTTTTTCATTGGCAAAATGTACCCGCCTCAGTTGACGACAACATCTTGGTATACGAATCGTACGATATCGTACTCTTAGAAGATCTGTATTGCCTAGCCAGTCTCCTCGTTGACATTCCAATCTCGTTTTTTGCTCTTCTCACCAATCTCTCTGACCTCTGTGCGGTAAATACACGTGGTCTTCCACTTTTTGGGAGTTTTAGACATGGTATTCCCTGCTCGCAGTCCGCTGTCCGCGTGAAATGTTTTCATTCTGGAATATTCGACAGATTTCAGCTTTGGATATCCGCCCAACTAACTTGTAGATACTTTTCTTATTTCTAATTTATACGACATCTTAAAGCGAAAACTTCAAAATAAATAAATCTCAACTGACAGTAAATAAAGTAAATAAACTTTTGTTTTCAAAGGCAACTTGATATTATTTTGTATTTGTTAAAATTAAAGACAATGAGTTTTGTGCCAAAACGTTTAGGACATACGTTACAAATGAAAAATCTAAATCAAAGGAAAGGGACCGATTTTTTGGCCCAGTCTACCCTGTATAATTATAATTCGATGCCGAATTGTTATGTTTATCAGTAAAAGAAAAATGTTGTAACGATGAACATCTATATTTCGTAATGTTTATCTGATGTAAGTTATTTTTAAAAAGTCAAAAAGATATTGTTATATCCCGAAATACGAATTTATAAAATATAAATTACAGAAAAATAGAAACCAAATAAAATGGGACGCAGGTGGATTGCTCGTCTTATTATATTAAAATTCCATTAAACTTAAATCAAAACGGATTCCTGCTTGGCAGTGAGATCTCAGAATTTAATTCAGACTTACATTTAAGAAATACCATGAATATAAAGAGTGGTGTATATTTTAATGGGTAAATAATTGGAGAAACTATAAAGGGTGTCCCATCGGGAACTGCTGCGAACGTTTTCTTAAAAACTGCGCGTTGGAAAATTTTGAAAATTTGGGAAAATTATACAGGGTGTCCGGAAATTACGCGTCAGGGTTTCTGTGGGCGATTCTGCATGAAAAATTAATGCAACAAACTTTTATACAATTTATTCGAACACCCAAAATTAAAGGAGATACAGGATGTTAAATATTTTTTTTTCTAAGAACTTTTTGAGAGTGTACTACTCGCCAAACTTTGCATAAGACCCATGGACGTGTTTTGGGCTACGATTTTTGGCACAATGTTTAAAAATTGCATGTAAAAAATTGTGATAAATTTGTCTAACAAAAAGTGACGTGCTGGGTTAAAGCGCTGCTTCCATATGCATATGGCAGTATGTATAATCGTGGTAAACTCATCAAAAGGAATCCCCCTAAAGAGGTTTTTAAAGTGTTATTATCGTGAAATTAATTTCATAACTGGCCCTGGCAAGCCTTAATCCTCTATTCCCTGTACTAATAGCTATACAGGGTGATTCAAAAATCAATAAAGAAACTTAAGGGGTGATTCTACTTGACAAAATAAGGGGTAGAGCTTCATATAATTTTTTTTAAAAATTTCATTCGTTTTCGAGTTACAAGCCGTCAAAGTTCAATTTTTATTTTGTTTTTTCGACATATTGCATTTATTTTTCAATCAATCCAGTTATTATTTGGCATACAAATCAAGCTTTGCAGATTCTAAAATTTTAAGATAAAAGTACGTTTTTTAAATACCGCCAGAGGGCACTTTACCTAAAACTTAAAATTTATTTACATCATAACTTTTGACAGATTTCGCAAAGCTTGGGACGTCATTTTATAGACAGTCAAAAACTTAAAAAATTAGGTACTCATTTTTAAAGTCGATAAACCTCACTGTTTAGGCGGCACCAATAGACATCAAAGTTTTCATCAATTCCAGTCAAATTACCTACCTACATATAGGGTGTCCAGTAACTCAAGTGACAAACTTTACGGGGCAATTCTACAACTAAAAATAAGAAAAAACTTTATATAAACATATGTCCTAAACGTCTTAGTTTTTGAACTACGGTGTGTTAAATATTAAAAAAAACTAACCAGGACTAACCAGAACCAAGACGTTTAGGACATATGTTTATATGAAGTTTTTTTCTTATTTTTTGTTGTAGAATCGTTTGGTTAAGTTTTTCGGTTGAGTTACTGGACACCCTGTATGTATGTAGGTAATTTGATTGAAATTGATGAAAACTAAGTTTTAGGTAAAGTGCTCTCTGGCGGTATTTAAAAAGTACTTTTGTCTTAGAATTTTAGAATCTTCAAAGCTCAATTTGTGTGCCAAATATCAACTGGATTGGTTAAAAAATAAATTCAATATGGCGAAAAAACAAAAATTAAAATTGAACTTTGACGGCTTGTAACTCAAAAATGAATGACATTTTGAAAAAATATATATAAAGCTCTACCCTTATTTTGTCAAGTAGAATCACCCCTTAAGTTTTGTGATCGATTTTTAAATCACCCTGTAGATAAAATAATAATAAATAAGAAACTGCAACTACAGTTTAATTATTTTTAATTAAGAAACTTTACAAAATATAATTTGGTGTTCCGCTTTTTAATTATTTCTAACTTAACTGCAGGACTTATTCAAAAAATTTTCTTTATACTTAATTTATGAAAATTCTAAAGACCAAGCGCTTTTTAATGATATACAAAGAATGTTTTATTACGTTTCCGAAAACGTTTTACTGCAAAAATTAAGAAACTCCAAGCATATTTAAAAACGTATAATCACCCTTTTAATTTAGCTATAGCAAAGCAAACGTTTATTTCGTAATTAAGATTTTAAATATTAAAATTTTTTAACATATGTACGGGGTAATTTTAAAAATATTTAGGAAATTAAGTTTAAACTTGTTTTGATAAGTTTTAACTTTACTAACTTATCAAAACTCAATTAGTATTAATAAAAATACATTTAAAGGTAAAAAGTAATAATACTAAGACATTTTGCAAGTATAGGAATATTATTGGTCGACTTTTTCACGACAGCCAACATAATTGCATTTTAATGCCCACTGATGCATAAAAATATCAATATATGCCCTTATTAACAAAAGAATAGTCTACTATTGTGGTAACCTATTTGATTTATATGATACGTATTAAGGTCGGGCTACACATAACCGCACAGAGCCCGGATTTACGGCGATAGAGGAAAGTGGAGCAAATTAATTCAGAAAAATTCAAAAGCACTTTTCATGCCCTCAAAAATATAAAAAGCTTCTTTGGTCAAGCTAAATCAATTGTTTTATGTATGTATATCTCTTTGTTTAAATAAAACAGATATTATTACCTATTATGTCCCTTTTAATCCAAACTTTGAGTATAGTATAGGTAAAAGTCGAACCACACATAACCACTTTAATGTCTCGCAGGACCTGCACCGTAGCACGACCGTGTCTCATACGGTCTGAAACATGCCCAGCTAATGAAATCATACGTGGGTCGGATGGCGACGATGTTTCCCGAACCACTTTTGAGTTTACCGGGCGTAACCTTTTATTTCAGTTTATAACGTATAAAAATTAAATGTAAGTGGTTAAAGGTTAGTTCTTGTAAAAAAACAATACAAGAAAAAGTGATTTAGTTTGTAATAAAAAATGTAAAATTTATTTTATTGTTACATCTTGTGAATAATATGTGAGTAAAATTTATGACTACATTATTATTTTTAGTTTTATTTTTTTGTAATCAATACTTCTAGAAATCAAATTAACTATAAATATCACAAGTTTGATGCAAACTGACTAATTAAAAATGCGTCGCAGCCGACGCTGCGTATCGTACAACCGTTGGTCGGTGATGTTTGTTTACTTGTTTAAATGCGTACGTATTTGGTCGAGCACGGCAGTGATATTAAGTCTACGGTATTTGATTACAACGGTACATTTCAAAACCGAGACACGGCCGTGCTATGGTGCAGGCTACGTGTGGTTATGTGTGGCCAAACCTTAAAACTGTGCTACCTTATTTGTGAATAGAGTAAGAGCCCGTGAGCGGCAGACCTTCGTCATTTTGTAAACTTTGTCAATGCATGCTCCCAATATAGGTAGAAGTAATGGTAGATTGTGAAGTTTGACTCATAGTGGCTTTGGCAGGTACGAGGTACCAAAGATTAATTAAACAAAAATTTCGTTATTTTATACAAGCTGAATTTTATATATGTTACTTGGGTAACTATTAGAAGATATTTTCCCAATCGGCAGACAGTTTTGACAGTTCCAACCCCTCGACAGACAAACAAACTCAATAGTTCGACCATGTACAATATTTTTGTTATTTAACAAGATATGACAAAAAGTCTTATATAGGAGATGTAGATTTTTTAAATAGACATGTATTGAAAATATTTTGATGTATACAGAGTGTTTCAAAAATATTTTTTCAAATTTACCTTAAAGCAATAACTTTTTATTTGAACACTCTGTATACATCAAAATATTTTTAGGACATTCTCATTCGAAAACCCTACAAATCTTATATAACACGTTATGTTATATATTGTCAAATAACAGAAATATTGGTCTTTATCGGACTATTGGACCACCCCAAAATATTTGTCTGTCAATGGATTGGAAGTGGCAAAACTGTCTGGCGACTAAGGAAATATCTTCTTATAGGTACCCAAGTAACATAATGTAAAATTTATCTTCTACAAAATGACAAGACCTAAGTTTTAATTTATTAACCTTTGGTACCTGGTACCTGCCAAAGCCACTATAAGTCAAACTTCATAGTCTACCATCGCTTCTACCTATGTTGAAAGCATGTGCTGATAAACTTTCAGCTTTTACAAAATGACGAAGGTTTGCCGCTCACGGGCTCTTGGACTAGAAGGTTTATTTAGCAATTAGGTGTAACCAAAAGCGTGGTATAATTGACTCATATTACTGCAGTTTGATTTAATACAAAACTTTTTGCACCACATCCCCTACATTTTACCTGGGAAACACACGGCCACGGGCTCGTTGCAGTTATGTGTAGCCTAACCTTTTAATCTGATGTTAACGAGAGATTCAGAATAACAACCCGACATTTACATTGAGGGATTAATGACATTTTACTGAGTAGATTCCCAAATTATAAACGTCTTATTTTAAAGGGAAAGCATGATTCATTTGAAATTTCTTTTGTTTAGGATTTTAACACTTATAATCAGGATATTTTAGAGCTTAAATCATAATTCTTTACGTTTTCATTTCTTGGTATTGATGTTCACAAAATAATCCCAAGAATATTTTTATTTAAAGAAATTCTGGTAAATCAGTCACACTAATTAAAGTATTTTTCTTCCAAATTAGGATCCACTTTTACTTTATAGTAAGAAATGGATCTTGTTTTAAAGGCACACGTATTTAAAACAATAGCATATTTTTAAAAACTTGTATTTTCTTTAAATATTACAATTTTTTTCTGTGTATTTGACTATTTTAAAGTAGGTTTGGCCTGTTTTAATGCCAAATAGTCCTTTGTGTGAAATGCTTAAAATGCCGCACTAAAAACACTGGGAATTTTATAACTAGGGAAAATGCGAAATAGGAATCTTAAAAATGTATATAAGGATAAAACCTAAAGCTCCAAGGCACGAATAGTATAAAAACAAACGGTCATTTGGGCGTAATGTGGTTACTTTAGCATCGTAAAAACGATAAATATTGCAAATAAAGTTTCTAACTATATATACTTTTTTAAGAAACAAGTACAAAATTTATAGTTTTAACTTTTTTAAAAATACCAAAATGTTTTATTTATTTCTGGATACTTACTTATACATACTAATGTAAAAAAATAACATACAGGGTGGCCCACCATATTCGACACGGTCTGTAGCTGGATAACCATGGGGTTTTTAAAAAAAGTAAATACTGAAACATATACAGGTCGGTTAAGGCTACGGTATAAAATTATTTTAGTCTATACAGGATCTCTCAAAAAAGTGTGACGTATCAAAGTTATATTTTTTAAATGGAACACCTTATATTTTATGACGGTTTTAGATTCTACAAAAAAAAATTAAGTTTGTTAATAGTACCAAGTGTCTAATTTTATTCGTTTTTGTAATATTTGTTTTTTTTTCAAAATGCAGGGATACAATTAAATTGATTTTACTTTAACACTTTAAATTTTTAAAATGTGTAACAAGATTAGAAAAAGTCTGCCATATCATACGTATGTCAAATCAAGATCAAATATTGCAGGGATCAAGAAATAATTTCAATTTTTATGTAGAAACTAAAACCGTCATAAAATATAGGGTTTTCCATTTAAAAAATATAACTTTGATACGTCACACTTTTTGAGACATCCTGTATAGACTAAAATAATTTTATACTGTGCTCTTATCCGACCTGTATATGTTCCAGTATTTACTTTTTTAAAAACCCAATGGTTATCCGGCTACAGACCGTGTCGAATATGGTGGGCCACCCTGTATTATGAAAGAAAAAGATTTAAATATGAATTTTATTAACACTTCTCGTTATACACTATTACTGTCTCTTACAGTCTACAAAGTCAAATTCATAAGTGAGATCAAATAATACCGCTGAAGAAAACGCTATCAAAATGGGAAACAGTGTAAAACAGGATTTCTTTTTTCCTTTTAATTTATACACTTTGTATGTATCCCAAATCTGACCATCTCTGGGATATTGTTAACTTATTTGGATAATTGCGTCCCTCACACCCCTTAGCATTCTTGATTTCATACAAAGAAAACTGTTTTAT